>CANJKZ010000815.1:0-41785 GCA_947471745.1 Closterium sp. Naga37s-1
ATAAGCCACGCCGGAACGCCAAGGCCAGGCCAAGCGCAGGGCGGGGCCATGACGCTACTGCTGCAGCTGCAGGGCATGCAAGGGCAGCAGGCACGGTGCCCCGGCATGATTTAGCAGGAGGCATGATGATGATGATGCACGAGCAGGCGGGTCTAGCAAATGGCCTGGAGCGTGGCTTGGAGGAGGGAGGGCGAGAGAGCGCGTCGGGCCTGCATGGGCGAGGCACAGGCGGTGGTGATGGGGGAAGGCTCACATGTGGGCGTGGTGGGGGCGGTGGTGTGCAGGAGGCGCATGGCGAGGAGTCAGGCAGCAAGCGGCGGGCAGTGCAGGCGCGAGAAGTGTCGCAGGTCCCACCCTCTGCAGCACTCAGCTCTCAGCACCTTGCTGCTGCCGCTGCAGCACCTTCCTTCCCTCCTAAGCCCACTACTAGCGCTGCTGCTGCTGCTGCAGGAGGCAATGCTGCAGCGGCGCCGTCCCTACCCCACGCGTGGTTACTGCCAGGCTCGGGTCCAGACGGCCTGTCAGGAGAGGTGGACCCGTTTCTCCTCACGGAGCACATCAGCCGCTGCGCGCCTGCTCTCGCCCTCGCCCCTGCCATGCTCAGAGCCCCGCACGACCCCTTTGCCACCCTGCAGCTGCAGCTGCCGTCACTCGCTGCAGTTCCGTACACACGAGCTTCCTCCCAGGCGCTCCCATGTCATTCGGGCAGAGAGGGTGTGTCGGCCTCTCATCCCCTCGCGTACCACTCTCTGCTGCCAACTGCACTGCCCGGTGCTGCGGCCAGCAGCAAATTATTGGGTGGTTTCACATCAGTGAACATGCCCATGCCCATGCCCATGCCTATGCCTATGCCTATGCCTACACCCGTACCCACGTCCATGCCCATGCCCATGCCCATGCCCATGCCCATGCCCATGCCCATGCACATGCCGTTTTACGTGCCTGCGCATGAGGCAATGCCCATGGCAGTGCCCCGGCCTGTGCGTGCGCGCATGCACAAGGGCAAGAGCGATGTGGGCATGGACGAGGTGAGGCAGCTCGTGCTCGCCCTCGCTGAAGCCATCGCCACCGCTGACATGGTCAGTGCCCCCTCCCTCCCTCCCTCCCTCCCTCCCTCCCTCCCTCCCTCCCTCCCTCCCTCCCTCCCTCCCTCCCTCCCTCCCTCCCTCCCTCATCCCCTCTTCCCCTCAGTTCTCTCACCACCGCACACGCTCCCTGCCCCGCACCTTCCCCATCCATTTCAATATGTGTCGTCCTCTTGCGCACCCATTTATATTCTTTCTATTGTATCATCCCATCTTTCCTGTACCGCCTCGACCCCTCCCCTCCCATCAACCCTCATCTCCTCCCTCCCCATCCACAACACATCTTTCCTAAAGGTCCCAACACCTCGACGCTCGCATTCTCCTTACTCCCCTCATCCCCCCCCCCAACCCTCCCCTCTCCCCCACCCCACACACAGCCGTGCGCCCCTCTCCCTGCAGGACCGGGTGGCAGGGCTGCGGACGCGCATGGCAGCAGCGGCGTGTGCGGAGGGGCGGGCGGGGCAGCGAGTGGCACACTGCTTCCTGGACGCGCTCACCACCCGCCTGCACGGCACTGGCGCCCTCCGCCTCTACAACGCTGCCTTCTCCCAGGTACTCCCACATGCACGCACTGTGCAAGTTACAACCGCCCAGCTCCCATGGCCAAGCGCCAAGTGCACGTGTGGTGTGGTTGCCTTGGTGGGATGTGGTTGGTTGCGGTGGGGTGTGATGTGATGGGGTGCGGTGCTGTGGGGTGCGCTAGCGTGTGGGACGCGCGTGCGATGTGATGGGGCATGGTAGGTTTGGCGCCCATGCACATGTGGTGGGCGTGCCGTGCCTGTCGTTTCCAGGCGGGGCAGCGGAGGTGAATGGTGTGCAGGAGGTACAGAAGGCGAGGGGCGTTTGCAGGTGAGATGTGGGGAAGCTGAGGGGGCTGGGGGGGTGTTATGGCTGTGAAGTTGGGATTGAGGAATCATCAGTTCCTACCCCTCACCAGCCCAACAGGGGAAGACCACTCTGTTGTCACCGCACCACTCACTCCCTACTCGATCTCATATTCGTCCCTTTGCTTCTCCCACCACCACGTGCTCCTCCCATCTACCTGCTCTCTCCCTGTCGCCATGCGCGCTGCCCCCTGCCAGGACATGCTCCAGTCAGTCGCGCCATGTGTACTTCACCACCACGCCCCAACCTTTCGTTCCTTGTCCCACCACGTTCCCCCCCGGTCTCCTCTCTCTCTTCCCCTTTGCATCTCAGGACATGCTGCAGTCGCGCCAAGTGTATTTCACCACCACGCCCTTCATCCCCTTCCTCTACGCCACCGCCTATTCCGCCATCCTGCAAACCTTCTCCCGCTCCTCTCGCCCCTCCCCTCCCACTGGCACCACCACCACCGCTCGCTATCCTGCGTTCGATCCGTGCGCGCCTCACGACACCCCCGTGTGCTCCCCCGTTACCACACATCCTTCTGCGCCGGGCACCAGCAGCAGCAGCAGCAGCAGCCACTGCAGCGACGGCTCAGGAGAGTTTTCTTGCTCTGGGGAAGCAGCAGCAGCAGCAGGAGTGGGACGAGCAGCGTGTGAAGCAGGAGCGAAGAGCCAAAGGGAAGGCATGCGGAGGGGGGCGCTGCACATAGTCGACTTTGGAGTGTACCTGGGCGGGCAGTGGTCGCTGCTGCTGCGCCGCCTTGCCTGCCTGCCTGGCGGCCCCCCTCGCTGCGTGCGCATCACAACCGTTGATAACTGCCTCCGTGTCAGCCGAGCTGCCAAGCACTGCACACAGCGGTGCACAGCAGGAGCAGCGGCAGAAGCAGGGGCGGGAGCGGGGGAAGCGGCGGGATGCGGAGCAGATGGTGTAGGAGGCAGGGGAGTGGGAGACGTTCAGGTGGAGGAGGTGGGGAATGCGGAGCAGTGCTGGGTGGCAGAGTGTGAGCGGCAGAAGCACGAGGAGCTGGGGAGGATGCTCACAGCTCAGCTCACAGCAGAGGCAGCAGCGCTGGGCATAGAGAGGTTTGAGCACCGCGTGGTGACGATGAACAAGGACAACCTCGCTGATAGCCTCTCCCAGGTGGAGGGCCGGCGCACATGGCAGGGCCGCGGTGGCAGTGGGACAAGGAGGATGCGTGGAGGGGTGCAGGAGGGGGGTCTTGAGGAGTGGCAAGGGGAGGGGTGTGAGGAGGAGGAGGAAGAGGAGAAGGAGGTGGTGGCGGTGTGCTGTTGTTTGGAGCTGCAATACTTCCACGACAGCTCTGTCATGCGTAGCAGCCCTAGAGATGCTGTTCTCAAGGTGCGCTGCCTGCTGCCTGCTTTCAGTGGTTGCATCACTGCGTGTGTGGGGCAGCGGGCCGTGGCACCGCACGATGCTCGCAATGCTGTGTGCTGCACAACAATCCTTGCTGCCCAACCAGCCTCCTTCCCTTTCCGCGGTCGTCTCGTTGTTTCGCATCACATCACCTCTGCCATGGAGGCGCATGTCCTTACGTGAGTTGCATCTCCTCATTTCTCTTCCCTCCCTCCTCCCCTCTACCCCCTCTTGATTGCCCTTGTGTGTTCGTCCCTCCGTCCCGCCAGTGGGTGGCCTCCCTCGCTCCGGACATATTTGCATTCATGGAGACTGACCTCTCTGCCAACGGCCCCTTCTTCCTCTCGCGCCTGCGCAACTGCCTCGACTACCACGCCGCGCTCTTTGAGTGCCACGAGGGCCTCTCTGCATGCCCTGCCCCCAACCACGCGCCCCAGCCAACCAAACTCCACCAGCAGCGCAACCAGCAACCACAGCAGCAGCAGCACCATCTGTCAACCGACGCACAGCCCTTTGCACAAGGCGCGGTGGGCAGTGCTGACACCAGCTGGTCCCAAGTCTGCATGTCCTCTCTCTCACAAGCCACTGAGAAGCCCACACCACCCACCCCTGCGCCTTCCCCCCTCCTCGAAGCTCCCACTCGCCGCGACCACATCCTGGCATTTGAGCGGGCCTTCTTCGGGTACAACATCGTGAACATGGTGGCCACTGAGGGCATGCAGAGGTCGGTGCGCCCGGAGAGCCTGGTGGAGTGGGCGCAGCGCATTCGGCACGCGGGGTTTGTGCCGCTGGCGGTGCCGGCAGACGTGCTGGAGGAGGCGTATGGCACCATCCGCAGCACCCCCCTGGGGCTGGGCATGCTGGCCACAGAGGGCGCAGCGCAGCTCACATGGCATGGCTGCCCGCTGCTCATGTGCACTCTCTGGCAGGTGCCGTGGGTCATGGGTTGAGAGCATGGACCATCTCATGCCATGTCACGCACGGTAGATTTTCCTTGTTTCTATCCTCCTGCACACTTTGTAATTTAGTAATAATGTGAATATTAATAGTAGTAATAGCAGTAAGGGAAATAATAATCAGCAGCACCAGCAGCAGCAGGCAGTGAGTGGCAGCACCCCGCGTGTGCGGCAGTTGCCCAATCTGTCAGGGCGACTGGCAGCTCTCATCAGCCAAATAAGCCACGCCGGAAACGCAAGGCCAGGGCCAAGCGCAGGGCGGGGCATGACGCTACTGCTGCAGCTGCAGGGCATGCAAGGGCAGCAGGCACGGTGCCCCCGGCATGATTTAGCAGGAGGCATGATGATGATGATGCACGAGCAGGCTGGGTCTAGCAAATGGCCTGGAGCGTGGCTTGGAGGAGGGAGGGCGAGAGAGCGCGTCGGGCCTGCATGGGCGAGGCACGGAAGGCTGGGTGGTGATGGGGGAAGGCTCACATGTGGGCGTGGTGGGGGCGGTGGTGTGCAGGAGGCGCATGGCGAGGAGTCAGGCAGCAAGCGGCGGGCAGTGCAGGCGCGAGAAGTGGCCCTCGGGGCACACAGCAGAGCAGGTAGCATGCCAGGTGCACACCTCCGCAACATTCAGCTCTCAACACACTGCTGCTCCTCCTACTGCGGCATCTGCCTTTCCTCCTAAGCCCAATACTAATTCTGCAGCAGCGGCGCCGTCCCTACCCGACGCGTGGTTCCTGGCAGGCTTGGTCCAGACGGCCGGTCACAAGAAATGGATCCGTTCCTGCTCGCACAGCACGTCACCCGCTGCGCGCCTGCTCTCGCCCTCGCCCCCGCCATGCTCGCTGCCCCGCACGACCCTTTTGCCGCCCAGCAGCTGCCCTCTCTCGCCGCGGTTCCGTACACACGAGCTTCCTTGCAGGCGCTCCCAGTTGCGTCGGTCTCTCATCCCGTCGCTTACCACTCACTGCTGCCCTCTTTGCTGCCCGGTGCTGCTGCCACCACCAGACTAGCGGGTGGTTTTGCATCCCCGCCCATGCCTTCGCCCATGCACATGCCTTCGCCCATGCACATGCCTTCGCCCATGCACATGCCCTTTCACGGGCCTGCGCAATGAGGCCATGGTCGTGGCAGTGCCCCGGCCTGTGCGTGCGCGCATGCACAAGGGCAAGAGCGATGTGGGCATGGACGAGGTGAGGCAGCTCGTGCTCGCCCTCGCTGAAGCCATCGCCACCGCTGACATGGTCAGTGCCCCCTCCCTGCTCTCTTCTCCCCCACTATCCATCCCTCCCTCCCTCCTTCCCTCCCTCCCTCCCTCCCTCCCTCACCTCCCTCCCTCCCTCCCTCCCTCCCTCCCTCCCTCCCTCCCTCCCTCCCTCCCTCCCTCCCTCCCTCCCTCCCTCCCTCTATCCCTCCGCTCTCTCACCACCCCATTTAATCTATGCTCCGCTCCTGCCCCTTCCTTTTCAATACGTGTCTTCGTGTCTCGCACTGGTCTTCTTTCTATCATATCCTCCTCGTCCCAGCCCCGACTTGGCCCTTTCCCTCTCTCCCCGCCAGCCCAACTCCATACTCGTCCTCCCGCCCTTCCCCCATCCACAACCCATCTACCCCATTTCTCTCAACCACACCCCCTTTTCAAAAGCAAGAAATATCATAATCCCTCTCACGCCCCTCACACCACCCCCTCCCCCCACCCACGCCCGTGCGCCCCCCTCCCTGTGGCAGGACCGGGTGGCAGGGCTGCGGGCGCGCGTGGCAGCAGCAGCGTGGTGCGGAGGGGCGGGCGGGGCAGCGAGTGGCGCACTGCTTCCTGGACGCGCTCACCACCCGCCTGCACGGCACCGGCGCCCTCCGCCTCTACAACG
Organism: Closterium sp. Naga37s-1; assembly: GCA_947471745.1. Taxonomy (NCBI): domain Eukaryota; kingdom Viridiplantae; phylum Streptophyta; class Zygnematophyceae; order Desmidiales; family Closteriaceae; genus Closterium; species Closterium sp. Naga37s-1. The sequence continues at coordinate 6,142 of CANJKZ010000815.1, forward strand.
CCGCCTTCACCTCCCAGGTACTCCCCGACACACTCCAGCCTGCTGGGGAATCTCCAAGCGCGCAGCACCAAGTGCCAAGCGTCAAGTGCACGCGTGTGGGCACCTTACTGGGATGCACCTGGCTGCTGTGGTGTGTGTGGCGTGGGGTGCTGCAGGGTGCGGTAGCGTGTGGGACGTGCAGAGGCTGTGCATGTGGCGTGCTAGGTTGGCTCCGCATACACTTGTGGTGGCTGTGTCTGTTAGTATCATCAGGCTGGGCAGCGGGGATGAATGGTGGTGCAGGAGAGGGGTTTGTGCTGTGCTCGTGAGGTACAGGGGATGTTGTGTTTGTGATTCTGGGATGTGTGGCGTCATCACTGCCCCCCTTCTCAACAAACCATCCTTCTTATCCTCCCCAGCCCTTCCGCCTCCCCGCCTCATCCCCTCGCCCTCCCCTCCCGCCAATTTTCTGCCAACAACCTTCCACTCGGTTGTCCTCGTTTACCTCTCCTGCCTATCCCTCGCTTTCACCGCGCACAAAACCTCCCAGTTTTCATTTCACATTCGCCCCATCATCACCCCATCCGTCTACACTCCCCTTCGCCTGCCTCACTTCCTGTTCCAACTCCTGCCATCTCACTCTCTCCCCTTTCTCTCTCCAACCCCTTTCCTTGCAGTTACATGGAACATCACATTGTACCAACGCCCTCAGTTACATACCACGGCTACTCAAAGTGCACTACCATTTTTCAAACATGAATCCCCGACACATGGTTTTTGACATAGGAAGATATCTCACCAACACTCTAGCTGTCTGAAGACCGTCCGCGGTCATGAGAGTCGCCATGTTGTCAAAATCGCTTCCCACCGCCTTCCTGTACAGCATGCGCGGTGGATCGTCGGCCGTCACGAGACACATGGCCTTGCTGGTGCGGGTCAGCGCGGGCTTTATGTTGCGCAAAGCCTGAGTGGTGGATTGTGGGCACGCATGGGAGGAGACTGTTTCGTGACAACTACCGAACACGACGATTCCATGTGTACCTTACCCAAGTACCTCTTATACTACACGATAACGCATTTTGTACCCTCTCGCAGGGCCATGTAGTATGTTCTTCCACCGCCCTGACAGCGCCGCTATCTCCTGTGTGATCTCACGCTGCGTCTCCTCCTCGACAATTCTCCGTGGTATGTCCTTCCAGTTGCTGCCCGCGCACGGGGCCTTTCACGGTGCCCTTGTGTGTATGCTCCTCCACAGCTCCGTCAAATACTCGTGCGGCAAACCCCTCATGGCTATGCCGTCGATGATGTGCACGACTTCGTGGAGCCTTACGAAGTTCCAATTCGACTTCTGCTTCGGGAAAGCGGCCTGCAGTGCAGCTATCAGCCTACACGTACAAGCAAGCTCATCGTCGTTAGCAGATTGTTCCATCACACCATGGATCAAGATGGCCATGTAGAGTACGAATGGACACGGCGTGCATGTGTACTCACGAGATGCCATGCTGCCTGGCGATAGCGATTGTGACCCTCGTGTGTTTTGGTCACGACTAGCAGTGGCTTGTAAAACACCGCGTAGTATCGAAACGCACGGACCTCCGCATCTCGTTTGGCCCGTTCCTCCGCAGAGCACCCCACGCAACAGGTCAACAATGACGATCGGGAAAATCTGCATCATGCCATGGTACTCGAAAGCTGCATAATTGGCCCCGCTGCAGAAAACGGTCGAGCCACCCAGGATGCGCACTAGAGACACTCCTTGTGTCGCCCTTCACTCCAAACTTGCGGCTGTACCAGGCACCAAGCACACAAATGCAACGCACCGCCCATGTGCCTCGTTACCACATCCTCTCGCGTAGTACCGCAAAGATTCAAGGAGAAGGAACATGCGGTTACTCACTGATCAAACACTCTGATCTCGGGTTTGGTCTTTCCCTCCATAAAACACATGGCCATATGTACCAGCACCCCTGAGTCGAGTACATGCAATATGTCGCCCACGCATGCCAAGACAACATTGCCCCACTTTGTCTCCGAGAAGTTCCACCGTTCCAACACTCTCTGTACATCGGATGGTAGTGTCAGTCAAAACCCAACGCTCAGCGCGATGCACAAACTCTCATGTTCCACGCGAGTTCTCGGTCAAAAAGTACAATATGCGACACAGGAACGGTGCCCGCGTACCGTGATCGGATGCGTGGACCACCTGGCTTGGGCCGCTGCAGCGTCATCCACCGTTGGGGCGCTCAGTATCTCCGCCGCCGCATGCCGCTCCCCTCTTCACCGTGCGCACAATGAACTCGTTTGTCAGGTCATGGAGGTGCTTCCTCTTGATGTAGCAGCTCGAGCACGGTGTGTGTGATGCCTGTTGCATCGTTGCTGTGGCCCGGCACCCTTCGGGATAGTCGCCGACAAATGCATATAGGCATGGATATGCCTTCACCACACCTCTGCGCCCATCCGGACACATCGAAGAATCGTAACGGACCACCGCATGCACATTATAACGGATTGCTGCCCATCAGATGCCGACCATGAACCCCATCGCATCATACGGCTAACAACATGCATTCAGAACATTTACTCTCGGCTCTCTCGCATCAACAGACCGTCACGATGCGATACACCTCATGGTACACTCGAGTCTTCTTTGTCGCCGACGCCCACTCAAGCGGGAAAAGGGAGCACCCCCACTAGAGCGTGACCTGTGCTCTTGCCATCTTAACTCCTCTGGTATATTGACCAAACCCATCAGCATTGGCCAAGCCTTCAAGCGTCCGTTCCTCGACGCGTACGTGCTGTCACTGTACGATATAACACCCAACACCATTGAATCATCCTCCGGTAGTTTCCGCCTGTCAATATAAAAGATTTATCGAAAATGTCAGTCCCACTCTCGCGTTGCCTCATGAGGACGCCTGTGAACATAGCTGGTTACTTGCCTGCGCCTCTTCCAGCCAAGTCCCTGTGTCGGGCGTACTGAAATGTCGCATGTCGTTCGTATCCTCTGGATCTCTCCGCGGCCTTTTGACAAACCCCTTCACATTTACATATGTCTTTACGATCTTTTGAGCTATTTGCCTCAGCATTGGCAACGACGAGAGTGTTAGAACCGCATCAACGACTCAGTAGTGCGGCAGGAAATGTATTGCAATAAATACCACACGCTCACCAGCTTGGTGTCCTTGTACAGCAGTTCCAGCATTTGCGACCTTCCTCCGGGCCCCCGCACCTCAATCTCAGCCTTGAGCCACGGCAACATGTCGTCCGGCGCGTGTTCATCCCCATACCGCCTCACGTCCGCGACGTTCTGCTAGCGACGAGCCGCTGCAGGATCGTACCCCTTGTGGTTGAAGATGTGCAGAATTCGATTTATTTCTCTGTCTGACATATCAGCGTCCTTGAAGAACAGGTACAGCTCATTCAGTGTATTGAACAACTCGCCAACTCTGGAAACGGATCCATCGTCCGACGACGACACATGCCCGCGCACCAGGTCCGCGTGTTCAGGTGACTCTCTCAGATATCGGAACAGCGAGTCTGCAGAGTGCCGGGCTACCCGAGACAGACTCACTATCGGAATGCTGCGGGCCATTCCGGACCGCGGCCAATGCCTCCGCCAACGCCTCCACTGCCCGACTCTCCAACCTCTCGAGCAGCGTGTCCCTGCACGTGTCATTGCGGTACAGATGGATCCTCAGTAAGTTGTCCGACTCAAGCTCGTGGCCACATGCCCCACACTTGTTCCCTGACATTAGTTTTAATCTACGCCCCCCGACATTACCATAAGGCCGTTCCCCGACTACCCATCACGTCCCACCGTATCTACCGATCTGTCAGGCACGTGTTGAAGTTAGGTGAGTGGCAGCCATAGCTAGTGAGTGAAGTAACGAGAAGGAAAGTTGCACTAGAGAAAGTGTCGAGAGACATTTGAAAGTTAGGGTTGGGAAACCCCAACTGAACCTAAGGCGTGTTCAGTGCAGAGGCAAACTGCAAAGTGAACCTAAGATGAACCAGAAATGAAACTAAGTCTAAAAGTGGCCGAAAAAATAATATAAGGCCAAAATGAAATGCAGAGCAAACACTAGCCTACTCCAACAGCACGCTCTCCGCTACACGCATTACAACCTATAAGCACTTGACTGACTAACACTCCGTTTCCATTCCCCGGTCATCTCCTTCTTTACTCCTAGCGCAACGCCCGGCGTTCTCATACGTCTCGTCACGCTATCGCCCGTTTGTATCATTCGTCAACCTCCTACGTCACCCCACTCGCACCTATGGTATAGTGGCGCTTTGAAGCCATCGTGTACGAACAATGCGCGGGTCTGGATGGTGAGGATGTTAGCCGTAATTCGAAAACCTGACCACCTCAAAGGCCGACCTAAGAAACACCGGAAACCAACAAGCACTTGTTCCGTCTAGTTTCGATTGTACCAGGATCGTGAGAGTATCCTCGCTACAGCGAACATGTACGCATGTATGTGTCACTCGTTAAGAATCGGGTACATCCGAAAACAATTGTATGCAGTTTACGACCTGGATAATCATAAACAATATTGCCAATTTCATACAATCCTCTTTCGCGTACAACCCAATTGATATTAATGCATTCTGAACCCGATGTCCCACTATTCGAACATGTCCACCACAGCACATATTGCCACAACATGGTCTACTTTCAAAACTCATGCTACGATGTCGCGGCATGAGACGGTCAAGAACATCCAGGAGAAGCAACACTCCATCGGTATTAGTGGGCCTTGAACCACCTGCCACATCGCCACGTTGACAACTTGTGAGGCAAATTGAAGCATCGCTTCCGACATGCAACATGGTGCATCTTACCTTCTGAGTCATCGACGTTAGTACGACTGCGCCTCATGCGGCGCCGCTGATACTCGTTGGTACGTTCCTCCGGGCCTCCTAAGAGTCAGGCACGCAACGTGGAGTACTGCAACGTCAATAACGTGCTGTAATTGCTCAAATAAAAGCAACATACCGTCAAACCAGTTGTTCTGTAATGTTCGCACCTGTGCGTGAGTGAACTTGCACAGTCGGAGTAGCAGCGCTAGACACGCAAGCACCAGGAGCCGCGTCTGCCGAGCTCGACATGGCGTTAGTTGGAGGATCAGAATCTTCCTTATCACCTGGTAGTGTATTCGCGTCGCCCCTGTTACCCCCGAAAAAGAAGTCGAACAAATCGTTCACACGGTTGGAACCATCGTGTGTCGCGGCCGGGGGATGTCCCACTCTCCGCGCCGGCGTCTGTTTGTGCAACCGTCTGCGCTTCAGGATGATAAGGTGCTGTGTGGGCCGCATTTTCATCCCACGCGCCTCCCATCGTGGGCTTCCCTTCCATCTCAGGTGCCGTATCCGACTGTATAGTCCCGACGTTTCCGTCTTCCGTTTTATCGTCAGACGAGGTCTACCACCCGCTGACGGCGAGTGCCGATTTTTGGCTCAGGTGTTATGGCCACAATCACGGTTTTTACCCCCGATGTTATCGGCTTCCATCCTGTAACCACCGCATAGTGGAGGAGCATGCATGGGCACGCCATGGGGAGCTATGGTCTCACTAAGTAGCTAGTGGATGTGTTGCTCTGCTCTAGCAATGTCGTTGCTAGTAGGTGAAGCCATACTGGACCGCGGTCTAGGGTTTGACGTAATAGCCACACAATGAAATTGGACACATTTTGTAGATACTGTCTGTACCTCGAAGCCACTTTTTCAGCCATATGCATCCGCGATATAGACGTCACATCGCAATCTGTTTGCACAATTACACCCTGACTATCGTACACCCGTAATGTTCGAAATGAATATATTTGTATATCATATTGGACTATCAAGTACGTGATCAAAGCACTGCCATAAGCGTGAGTCAAACGACACTAAAAACGTTAAATTTAGGCACGCATATTGACAATGTCTTCCTCACATCCCAAACACTTGTCACAGCAGGAGCATCGCCCATAAGCCTTCGAGTGCAACGCACCCATCTATAGCGTAACATTAGACTTCACGAGGTGTACATAGTCACCGCCAATATGCGAGGTGGCCGTGCCATGCAACCGTTGCTCCTTTGTGGGGTTGGTAGAGACCTTAGTCCACCATGGAATCATACCAAGCGCTCGTGTAAGATCTCCAATGCGCACTCCGTCCTCCAACTTCTTCCACTCAGTGAGCCCGTGCACCTGAAAGGATGTCTCATAAATTCTTAGCGACCCAACTGAGGTTAGCAGGCCCATCACTGCAAGACATGTCGGCAGTCACGCAACATGATCTACAGCTTACTCTGAATGCGGTGCCACAGCCCGGGTCCATGCCGTTTGGTGGACATGCCGATATCCTTGACCCATCAGATCATCGACTGTCCTCCTGCAAGCCATAAATTCATACCCGATCACTCAAACGCGATCGAAATACATGCCCGTCAGTACGCCAACGATCCTCACCTCATATCCCATCGCACAAGCTTCCGCCATTAAAACGGCTCTGTAGTCAAAAGTTGGTAACCCCGGAAGTATGACATCCTCAAGACTGTTAGAGACTAAGGACGAGGTCTACGAAGATTGTGGGCCTAAATTTCTAAAAATCGTTGGTCTCAATTTCTGGAACAGAAACGTCGAGTTCACACAAAACGTCGTCGACAAAAAGTTAACCGTCAAAATTTCACCAAACTCAGATATGTTGTAGCCCTAGTCCGTGGCTACAATTCCCAATTTGAATCGTACGATAAGGTGAAGTATTTCTGACTTATCAATTTCGGCGCACAGGGGGGGTATGCTGCCTTAGATTCTTAACTCAATCACAACTGTCTCACATGTTCCACAATTTCTACACAAGAGAGTTAGAGTAACATTAAACCAGGTGGGAGGGAAGAGGAGGACGAGAGGGAAGGTCCCCCAAGGAGTCCCCAACCAAGGAAACCCCATAAGCACACCAAACCCCTTCCCTATAGGAACCCCACTTTGACCTTTGTCCATTTCCCAACCTCCACAATCCACCTCACCCAAGTTGGCCACACTTTGCCAACCCAATTTGGTTTCTCCCAAACCACTTGGCAGCATCTACAGTGATGGGGACGAATTTCCCAACCCCCAAAAGTCTGTACCCCATATGGAGTCAACCCCACAACTTCCCATAGTCACCACAACCAAATATCAAAAGCATACGAACTTCTAACGTTCGTAACTTTCTTGTTCGTGCTCCGATTGAAGCGATACTTGGTTCGTCGGAAAGCTCTTGAGCAGAGGAGTCACTTCCGATATCTGCTCAAGCTAAATAGCATTCACACACACTCTGAAATTCCAAACCACACCAAACACAAATTATTGCACACGCTCACATCATGCATGCAACGCACGAACATGTGATGGGAGGCAGACAGACGTGAATGCAAATGATAGCATCACATAACAAACTCCCCCTCTGGCTACCTACCATCATCCCACATGCCATAGCTCAAGCATGTACCCTCAATGCACACTCATCTCAGCAAGCTTCATTGCCCTTCCAATGCTCAGATTCAGCCAGGCGCTTGGTGAGAATGTCAGCCGCCTGCTGATGGGGTCTTCACAATCTCCAGCCGCACCTCCTTGTCCAGGAGCCTCCTCACCCAGTGCCACTTGGGCCTGATGTGCTTTGTCAGCCCATGAAGGCAAGCGTTCTTAGCAAGCTTCACAGCTGACTCGTTGTCACAAAAAATCACAGTTGGCTCCTTCTGGCACACTCCGATCTCCTCCAACAAACGCCTCAGCCACACTCCCTCCTATGCCCCATGATGCAGGGCCATGTACTCTGTCTCACACGAGGACTGCCCCACCTCGTTCTGCTTCTTGCTACGCCAGCTCACTGCACCACCTCCAAACAGGCACACATAGCCTCCAATGCTGGTGCCATCTGTCTTCACAGAGTTGAAGCTAGCGTCAGTGTAGCAGGTCAAGAGCATCTCCCCCTTGCTCAAATCAGCTGCACCCCTTTGCAGCCTCTGTCACACAGCACTGTACTCCAAGCCCACAGATGCTGTAGCGCTCACATATCGGACCAACCTCTTGGCCGCTTCCAGCTGTTCATGACTGGGGCGTGAAACCACACTGGCAAGCCTGGATGTTGCGAAGGCAATGTCAGGCCGCGTGTGGTTAGCCGCATAGTTGAGTGCCCCAACCATGGAATGAAACAGCTTTCTTTCACTCTCACCCACCACCTCCTCATCAGCATAGGGCTCCACAGTGAACCCCGAAGGCAGTGGGGTGGCTGGCTTTCCTCCATCTTGCAGCCCATAGTTCTCAGCCAGCCGCTCACAATACTTCCTCTGGTGCAACCTCAACACTCCCTTGTCAAGGTCCCTCTCCACATGCATCCCCAAATAGTACTTCACATCTCCCATCTTGGAGCACTTAAACTGCATCTCCAGCATCTCCTCCACACGCTCAATCATTGCAGACGACTCAGAGAAGAGCAGGATGTCGTCCACATACACCAGGAGCATGAGAAACTGCTCCTTCTCTTGCAGCAGGAACAAGCTGTGATCACACTCGCTCTTCTTGAACCCCCAGCCAGCAGTGTCTCCTCAAGCTTGTGGTACCATGCGCAAGGAGCCTGCTTCAGGCCATAGATGGCCTTCTTCAGCCTACACACCCTGCCGCTCCCATCATCCAATCCCTCAGGCTGTAACATGTACAGCTCCTCAAGAATGATCCCATTGAGGAAGGCGGTGGTGATGTCCATCTGCTTCACCCGCCATCCACGGTTTGCTGCCATTGCCAATGACACCCGCAGTGTTGTGCCTTTCCCCACAGGAGCAACGATCTCGTCAAAACTCCTTCCCCTTTGTCTGCTGAAACCCCTTAGCCACAAGCCTTGACTTGTAGCGGTTTAGCGCCCCATCAGGTACTTGTGCCTGAAAATCAGCTTGGAAGAAATGGCCTTCTTCCCAGGAGGCAGCTCACACAGCTCCCAAGTCTCATTCTCCAGCAGAGAGTCATACTCCTCCTTCACACTCTGCTTCCACTTTTCAGCATCGGGCCCACTCAACGCCTCGGCTAGCGTCTTGGGCTCAAGGGACGGCTGCCCAGTAGCAGTGTGCTATCTCATCCTTTATCACACTGCTCAGCCATACTCCCAGGCCCGTACCACCTTTGGCTTGCCAAAGCTCGGATAGGTCAGCTGGTTAGGAGGGCGCACATCCCTCCTAGGACGATCAGCCGGACGTGCGGCACCCTTGTGGAGCACCTGCTGCTGCTGCTGCTCCTCCACCTCAGGTTCTCCCCCATCCTCATTCACCCCAGAAATCTCCTCCTCTGAGACAGTGACCTGCACTTGCCTCGAAGGCCGCATGCACCTCATCGGCCTCAATGATCAGGGGTGTAGTTGGGTGCTTCTGCTGCTGCTGCTTCCATTCCTTATAGTACAAGGACTCAAGGAAGTTCACATCCCTTGACACAGTCAGCTGCTGGCTGGTCAAGTCCCAAATCCAGCCAGCCCTTGTGATCCTTAGCAAGCCCCAAGTGCACACCCCATCTCCCAGAAGCTTCCAGTTTTCCCCTCTTCTCCTTAGGCACATGAAAACACCACCATGCACCCGTAGGCTCTCAGCATGTTCACAGCTGGTGCACTCCCATACCACTTGGTGTAGGGGACCCACTGCTTGTCCCCCACAGTCGCCAGCACCCTGTTCTTCACAAGGGCGACCTGCCGCAGTGCAGTCACCCAAAAACGGATCCGGCAGCCCTGCACGCCCAAGGAGAGTGCGAGCACCTTCCTGCAGGGTCCGGTTGAACCGCTCAGCCACGCCGTTCTGCTGAGGGTTGTAGGGCACTGTGAGCTGATGCTGGATCCCCTTCTTCTTCAGCACCGCCTCAAAATCAGCATCAATGAACTCTCCCCCGTTGTCAGTGCGGATCACCTTCACCTTGTGTCCGCTCTCGGCATCCACTCCTTAAGAACAGCCGCTGGCACCTCCCCCTTAGTCTTGAGAGGGTAGACCCACACCGCACTCGTGTGGTCATCCACAATGGTCAGGAAGTAGCGGCTGCCCGAGAGAGAAAGGGCCCTCGTGGGGCCCACCACATCCATGTGCACAAGCGCAAGTGGAGCCTTGGCTGGTCCTGTGCTGCTGTTGAAGGGAAACTTTGTGAATTTGGTCTCAAGGCATGTAGGGCAGCTCCCAATCTCCTTCGCTGCCCCCTTCACCTCCAACCCCTTCAAGCTCCCATCCTTAAACCAACTTCTGCAGCATAGGAAAATTCACATGGCATAGCCTTTCATGCCATGTTTCCCAATCGGCCTCACCACTCCCAGGCGAAGCCTTTTGCCCATGCAGCGCTCCCATCCACACCAGCAAGCACCTCACCATGTGGCTGCTGTGGCTGCTGCACCTTCTTGACTGCATCCAGGGCCCCATCAGTTGGTGCAGTCTCCTCTCCTCCCGCAGTTGCTTTAGCCATTGCCGCTGCCGCTGCCGTTGCTGGTGGTTTCCCATTCCAAGGAATGATGGGCAGCTGCCAGAGGTCCTTGATGTAGCTGCTCTTCTCCTCCAAGTCCCACAGCAGCAACTTCCCAAGCTTTGCACGGCAGCTGGTTGGGCCGAAAGTCACTTTGGCCTTGCTTTTCTGCAGCCGGCGCACAGAGAGGAGGTTAGCGGACAAACCTTCTACCAACAGCACATTCCCAAGCCCCACAAGCCCCCCATTGGCTCCCATGACCTTGGCATTCCCAACACCAATCACAGGGAGCAAAGCACCTGAAGCGGCAGCCACAAACTTGATCTTCCCAGGGGGTTTTACCTCGTCAAGCAAATCTGCCCGTGGGGTCATGTGACTTGTGCAACCTGAATCTATTACCCAGTGGGTGAGGGGGTGCATCACAACCTTCCCAACTGAACCCACATCACCCCCACTCCCTTGCACATCCTCAACCATGAGGAACATCCCAGGGTCGGCTTTACCTTGTGCACCATCACCTTGTGCACCTGAACCTTGCACAGCGCCACCTCGTGCACGTTCACCACTTGGCGGCTTCATGCCTGGGGGCGCCCATCCCTCAGGCCGGCTGAAATACTTGAACCATGGGTGTCCAGCCTTCTTGCAGTACCAGCATGCACCCTCCATTCGGGTGCTCCCCTTGCCTCCAGAGCTCCCATGCCCCTCGTTGTAGTCACCTCGGCCTCTCCCTCTGCCAAAGCCTCTCCCACGGCCTCGGCCTCTCCCACCCCCCTCTTCCTCTGCTGCCTCCTGCAGCTCCATACCCCTCAGCAGTTTTGTTGGCAGCACACCTCCCGTATGGCGCCTGCGGAAAGTCCTCCTGCAGGATCTGCTGCCGTAGCCACTCAGGCGTCCACTTGTCCTGCTGAACGTTGAAGGTGGGGATAAGGTTGTCCCACGAGTTGTCGAGCACCGAGATGATCTTGGTGCACTGCTGCATCTCCGACACCTTGCTGCCCGCCGCTGCCATCCTCGCATAGGTGTCCTTGACCTTGTCAAGCACCGGTTTCACATCGTCTCCCCGGCCGCATGGAGAGGGCAGCCAGCTCCTTCTCCAATACGATCACCATCGGCAGCGTGTTGGGCTGAACCACGTCGCGTAGCAGCTTCCACGCCTTTGGTCCCGAGTCATCGAGCTCCACCAAATCCTTGATGTGCTGGAACATGTCGTTGTTGACCGACTATAGAATCAAGTCGTACAGCACCGCGCTTTTCTCAATCCATCGATCGCGGGCATCTCCTTCCTCCGGCATCTTCTCTTCTCCCATCGCGCGTTTCAGCAACTTATAGCGCTTGAAGGCACTCCGCATCCGCCCGCTCCATTCCTCGTAGTTGGAGCCATCCAACGCCTCAATCTTGGATGGTGGCGGTTCACTCCTCTTCTCAGCTGCTTCTCCACTCCCTTGGCTCATCTCTTCTGCTCCCAATTGTTGGAAGTGTGGGGGACGGGATTGCCCCCACGCGAAGACCTCCCTTGACTCGGACCAAGGGAAGGGTTCTTTCTCGGAATGACGGGTGACGACGGATTGACCGCCGTCGCCACTTCAACCGAGTTCGCCCCTGGTTGGTGTCGAACTATATATGCTATAGTCTGTTTTAGGCTGTAGTGGGGTAGTCAATATGGGGTACAACACTTTAGGGTTTCTTACTTGTACTCCTCATGCTGCTCAATGCAATCATTCCTTCCTCAGATTCTCACATGGTATAGAGCAGGTTCCCTAGTGGGAAACGCTTCCTAAGGGCCCACCACTAATTTTTTTTTTTCTGCCCGGAGCGCGCCTCTCTCCTGCCCGAGTCGCGCCCCGTGTGCCCCTCCCTCCTGACGGCGTCCCTCGCCCTTAGCGGCCCCGTCGCGCCCTTCCTCAGGCCCCTAGCGGCCCCTTTCGCGCCCCCTCGCGGCCCCTCTCACGGCCCCGTCGCCACCCTGCCGGCCCCGTTGCCGACCCTAGCGGCCCCGTAGCCGACCCTAGCAGGCCCCGTCGCCGCCCTGCCGGCCCCGTCGCCGACCCCTACGCGGCCCCGTCGCCGCTCTCAGCGGCCCCGTCGCCACCCTATCGGCCCCGTCGCCGCCCTATCGGCCCCCGTCGCCGACCCCTTACGGCCCCGTCGCCGCCCTATCGGCCCCGTCGCCGACCCTTGCGTCCCCGTCGCCGCCCTAAGCGGGCCCCGTCGCCGCCCTATCGCCACCGTCGCCGACCCTTGCGGCCCCGTCGCCGCCCTACGCGGCCCCGTCGCCCGCCTAAGACCACGGCCCCGTCGCCGCCCTCCGCGGGCCCCGTCGCCGACCCTACCGGCCTCGTCGCTGCCCTAAGCGGCACCGTCGCCGACCCTACCGGCCCCGACGCCGCTCAACCGGCCCCCGTCGCCGACCCCTCGCGGCCCTGTTGCCGCCCTCAGCGGCCCCGTCCGCCGCCCCTTCACGGCCCCGTCGCCGTCTCTCCACGGCCCCTTCAAGGCCGCCAGCAGCCCAGCAGGCCGAGGCGCCCGACAGCCGAGCCGCCGAGCCGCCCAGCAGCCGAGCCGCCCAGTCCGCCCAGCCGCCGAGCCGCCCAGCAGCCGAGCCGCCGAGCCGCCCAGCAGCCGAGCCGCCGAGCCGCCGAGCCGCCCAGCAGCCGAGCCGCCGAGCCGCCGAGCAGCCGAGCCGCCGAGCAGCCCTTCCTTCCGTCGCGCCCCGGCCCTACTTTCCTTGGACTGGTGAGCTCACTCCCTGTTAGACCACTGCAGTCATGGCTACCCCAGTGTCCTTACCTTTGATACTGAGGGTCGTGCTGTTGACTTTGAGGTCTGGGTCGATGACCTCCAGCTGTTCTTACAGTGCGATAGGGCGGACGGCCTCTCCCTGTTCGATCTCACCTCTGGTGTCTCTCCTGCCCCGCCTGCTACTGCTGACAGCACTGTTCGCTCACAGTGGGCCACGCGCGATGCTGCTGCACGTCTTGCTGTGCGTCGCCACTTACCGACCACTGAGCGTGCGCACTTTAGCCAGTACAAGAGTGCTAAGACCTTGTACGACACTGTAGTTGCGCGCTACTCTTCCCCTGCCACTGCTGCGCTTAGCCCGCTCTCATGCTGCCGTACCTGTTCCCTGACCCTTGCTGCCTTTCCCACAGTGGCTGACCTCATTACGCACCTTCGCACTAGTGACACTCGCTACCGGCGCTGCGCTTCCCGCTGAGTTCTGTGCCAAGAAACCCCCCCCCATGTATATCACCCTCTACTACATAGTCACCCGGCTTCCCTGACTCCCTTCGCTTAGTCAGGGACCACTTCCTCTCAGTTTGCCCCACCACACTCACTGTTGACCTCCTCGAGGAGCGCCTCCTAGCAGCAGAGAAGAGCATAGTCGCTGTAGGAGCCTCTCGTGGTGACCCCCACACCCCCCGTCTTTGAGGGGTGTTCTCCCTCCCCCATCTTGCCCTCTGTTGCTTCTGTTGCTGCGGCCGACCTCGTTGGTTTCGAGTCGGCGGCGCTGCGTCTGTCCCTAGCGGGAAGCGCCGCACCGGCAAGGGCAAGGGGGGGCAAGGGCGCTGGTGGGGGGCCAGTGGGGGCAGTGGAGGTGGTGTGGAGGCAGTGGAGGAGGTGGGGGTGGTGGTGGGAGTGGTGGTGGGGGGTGGAGGGTGTCGGTGGCAGCAGTGGAGGCGGAGGAGGCGGCGGTGGTGGCGGAGGGAGCGGACGGCGGCGGCGGTGGCGGGAGCGGCGGAGGTGGCGGAGGCGGCGGAGGTGGCGGTGGAGCTGGTCGCGGCTCTGCGCCAGAGGAGTGGCTCCGGTGGTGGTCCGCGCCAGCAGCAGCAGCGCGGTCGTGAGACCCTGTCCCCTCAGCAGCTTCGTGAGTGGTACGCTGCGCGTCAGCGGGGTGGTGGGTACTGGTCCCTGCACCTACGTCCTTCGTACAGGCGACGCGCTGGTGAGCAGTGCGGGGGCACGCACTCCACCCAGCGTTGCTTCGGCCGCCTGAACGGACGCTTGGCGTCATCAGTTCCCTGACGCCTCAGAGATCCCTCGCTGGGGAGAGCTGTCTAGGGCGGGGGTAAGCTATCTTTGATCTTGACTATGATGCTTCTTGCTGCCATGTATGCTGTGACTACTAGTGATGAGGGTGACTGTTACCTGTGTGTTCCGCCTGACCCGGGCATTGAGGCTGCTGCTCTAGGTGCTGGTGAGGCCTGCTACTTTAGGTGCTAGTGCGTCTGCTGCCCCAGGTGCTGGTGAGTCTGCTCTCTCAGGTACTACGTCGGCTCAGGCCTTGCACACCTTCACCCTTGACTCGGGTGCTTCCCGCTCCTTCTTTCCGAGACCGCACCACGCTTACGCTGCTTAGTCGGCCGGTTGCGGTCTCCCTGGCGGACCCCTCTGGGGGTCCTGTCCTTGCTAGCTTCTCCACTGTCTTACCGTGTCCGACAGCCCCCTCTGGCACTCTGTCAGGTCTCTACCTCCCCTCGTCTCTACGAACTTGGTGAGTGGAGCTGATCTACAGGATCGGGGGGTTGACCAGTTCACACCTGCGAGTCAGCGGGTGACCCAATGTACGTGTGCTCGGACGGGCCGACACTTGGCCACGTTTACCCATCAGCCGGGGTCGAGCCTGTACACACTGACCCACTGAGTCTCCTCCTGTTACTGAGTCTGGTCCAGGTAGCTGCGTCGGGTCAGGTTTTGCTGCAGCGTCCAGGTCTGGTCCTAAGTCTGCGCCCTGCTCGTGTCGTCTCCTGTCCCACCAGACTCTCCTTTGGCACCCACCGCCTTGGTCACCCCTCCCTGCCTCGTCTCCGAGGCATGGCCTCCCGTGTCCTTGTCTCTGGTCCTTCCCCGGTCCCTCCCTCCCCTACCTCCGGGGCCGGCCCCTACCGCGTCCCCTGCGTCGAGGGGCGGCAGCGCGCCGCTCCTCACTCCTCCGAGTTTCCTCCGACAGAGGCTCCTCTGCAGGACTCTTCACATGGACGTGTGGGGCCCCGCCCGCGTTCCGTGGCCAGGGTCACGAGCGTTACTTCCGTTGGTGGTTGACGACTACTCGCGTTACACCACGGTGTTCCCCTTGCGCAGCAAGGGTGACGTCACTGAGGTGCTGATCGACTGGATCCGCGCAGCTCGTCTCCAGCTCAGAGAGAGTTTCGGCTCGGACTTTCCTGTTCTGCGTCTGCACTCTGACAGAGGCGGAGAGTTTTCCTCTGCCCGTCTGGGAGCCTTCTGTCGTGCACAGGGCATCCGCCAGACCTTCACGCTTCCGGCCTCTCCACAGCAAAATGGGATTGCTGAGCGCCGCATTGGCATGGTCATGGACGTCGCTCGTATGTCCATGATCCATGCGGCTGCTCCCCATTTTCTGTGGCCGTTTTGCGGTTCAGTACGCAGCGCATCAGCTCAACCTTCAGCCCCGGGTCTCCTTGCCAGAGACCTCCCCCACCTTGCGGTGGACGGGGAAGGTTGGCGATGCGTCTGCGTTTCGGGTCTGGGGATTCTCGGGCGTTTGTCCGCGACTTGTCTGCGGACAAGCTGTCCCCTCGTGCTGTTCTCTGCGTCTTCCTTGGCTTCCCCCCTGACCGCGCCTGGTTGGCGGTTTCTACCACCCCACCTCGCGCCGAGTTCTGTCCTCCCAGGACGTCACCTTTGACGAGTCGGTGCCTTACTACCGTCTCTTCCCCTACCGCACTGCGCCCCTCCCCCCCGCCGCCGCTCTTCCTTGCACCAGGTCCTCCCCCGGTAGACCCCTTCCCCCCTCAGGGTCCTGCACCGTCAGGTGTGGTCCCAGGTAGACGCAGTTGAGCCTGTCGAGGTAGCTGTTGACTCTGGTGCTGCTAGGGGCGCTGTGCCTGCGGGTGCCGGGTCTGGGGGTGCGGAGCCTGGGGGTGCTGAGTCTCGGGGTGCTGCGCCTGGGGGTGCTGAGTCTGGGGGTGCTGAGCCTGGGGGTGCTGCGTCTGGGGGTGCTGAGCCTGGGGTGCGGAGCCTGGGTTTGCTGAGCCTGGGGCAGTGCGGAGCCTGGGGGTGATGGGTCTACTCGTGTTGCCTCTGGCGGTGCTTCGTCGAGGCGGGAGCTACTCTCTCCGCAGGAGCTGCGCGGAGTGGTTTGCCCGACGCTGGAGCCGTGCTGCTGGAGCTGGAGGTACTACTGTTGCTGCTCGTCATGGCGGCTCTGGGCTGCTGGGACTGGGAGTCCTGCTGGAGGTGCTACTGGAGCTGGAGCTGCTGGAGCTGCTGGAGCTGGAGCTGACTGGAGCTGGAGCTGCTGGAGCTGGAGCTGCTGGGGGTGTTGGCGCTGGTGGTTCTGCTGGCGCTGGTGCTTCTGAGGGTGCTGGAGTTGGCGCTGTGGAGCTGGAGTGCTACTGGCGCTGGTGCTGCCGCTGGAGGTACTGGTGCTGTCCCTGCTGGTTCTGGAGGCGCTGCGCGGCCGAGGCCGTACTTCGTTCCGCTCCTTGAGCAGGTTCTTGGTCTCCCCCGCCCTCTACTGGTCCTGCTCCTCCCTTAGCGTGTCCTCAGGCCTGTCCAGTCGCAGTCACAGTTACACAGCCTGCCTCCCCCCTGCCTGCTCCTTCTCCCTACACTGGTCCTACTGGAGGTCTTGCTGAGCGTCGTGAGCCTGCGTCTCGTCCTGCGTCGCCTGTTCGTGCTGCTCGCACTAGTGGTCCGTGCTCCGCGTCCGCGTCCTCCTGCGGTCCCCGGCACACACCAGATGGCATTGCGTCCTTCCACTGCTCCTCTGCGTGTCCCGTTGCCGTCTCCTCCAGAGTCTTCTCTTCCTACTCTTGCTGACCCTGAGTCTACTCTCTTTCGTGCTGCCAGTCCTACTGTCACGCGTCTCCTGGCTACTGTTGTCACTGACCCTTCTTTTGAGTCCACTGCTGCGTCTGCCTTAGTTTGCTGAGCTTGTCGACTTTGCTGCTCGCTGTCGTATAGACTACGCTGCTAGTCTTGTTGCTGAGTCTGAGTCTGTCTGTCCTCCGTCCGTCGGGGGTGAGTGTGCTCTTAGCACGGACGTCCTTGAGGACAGGCAGGAGGAGTTCCAGTGTTTTGCTGCTGCTTTGCCTCATCTTGTGTCCACGCTGATTGCCCCTGAGGGAGACCCGGATGCACCAGACATCCCGACTCCTCGATCGTACGCTGAGGCGATCGAGGGTCCCTACTCCTCACAGTGGCAGTCAGCCATGGACGCAGAGATGGCTTCTTGGAACTCCACAGGCACCTACGTTGACGAGGTTCCCCCACCTGGGGCGAACATCGTCAGTGGCATGTGGATTTTCAGGGTGAAGCGGCCGCCGGGGTTCTCCGCCTGTCTTCAAGGCGCGTTACGTGGCTCGAGGCTTCAGTCAGCGGCAGGGAGTTGACTTCTTTCAGACCTTCTCTCCCACACCCGAGGATGACCACTCTTCGGGTGCTGCTGCACATAGCCGCTCAGTGCGACTACGAGCTTCACTCTCTTGAATTCAGCACAGCTTTCCTGCAGGGCAGTCTGCACGAGGAGATCTGGCTGCGCCGCCCACCTGGCTTCACTGGGTCGTACCCTCCTGGTACCCAGTGGAGCCTCCGGCGGGCCAGTCTACGGTCTCCGCCAGGCGCCCCCGTGAGTGGCACGACACACTGAGGACTACACTTGCGGCTCTTGGGTTTGCTCCTTCTACTGCCGACCCGTCGCTTGTTTCTGCGCACTGACACCTCTTTTGCCGCCGTTCTACATCCTCGTGTACGTCGACGACTTGGTCTTTGCCACTGCTGACACTGCTGGACTCGCCCACGTGACGTCCGAGCTGCAGAAGAGACACACGTGCACAGACCTGGGTGAACTGCGCAGCTACCTTGGCTTGCAGATCACCCGGGACAGAGCACAGCGCACCATTACCCTGACTCAGTCACACATGGTGCAGCAGGTCCTTCAGCGCTTCGACTTCACATACTCCTCGCCTCAGGCCACTCCTCTGTCTACTCGCCACTCGCTCTCAGCTCTGCCTTTGGATGAGTCCGTTAGAGCCGAGTGGCCCCGTACCCAGAGCTTGTTTGGCTGCCTCATGTACCTGATGACCTGCACAACGACCTGACCTAGCATACCCTCTTAGCATCTTGGCATGCTATGTGGCTCCTGGGAGACACCGACCAGAGCACATGGCTGCAGCGAAGAGGGTGTTGCGCTACTTGTGCAGTACGTCGGGCATGGGGCTAGTGCTTGGAGGGCGACGTTCAGTGGTCCTCACAGGTCACGCAGACGCTTCTTGGGCTGACGACCAGGCTACGCAGCGGTCGTCACAGGGTTACACCTTCAGCCTTGGTTCCGGCTCTGTCTCGTGGCGGTCTACCCGCTCGTCTTCTGTTCTCGGCTCCAGCTGTGAGGCTGAGATCTACGCAGGGGCCATGGCTGCACAGGAGTTACGCTGGCTCACCTACCTGCTGACTGACCTAGGAGAGCCGCCTCGTTCTCCTCCAGTTCTGTACGTAGACAACAAGGCCATGCTGGCCTTGTGTCGAGAGCACAGACTGGAGCACAGAACGAAGCACATTGCTCTTCGCTACTTCCTTGCTCGTGAGCTGCAGCAGCGCAGTCAGCTGCGCCTTGCTTACGTGGCCTCTGAGGCCAACACTGCTGATATCTTTACCAAGGCACTTCCGCCTTGTGATCATCAGCGCTTTTGTACTTTTGCTAGGTGTTGTACCTACTTGTGAGAAGAAACAAGGAATGGATGCACTATGAATGAATTGGGTACAAGTACTAACCCTAATTGGGTTGTACCCCTTATGGGCTACCCCACTATAGCCTACACATATGCATGAGCTATAATGTTCTGACACACCCCCATAGGCAAAGTGGGGGAGAACAAGGGGTCACAAGACCAGTCAAGTAAAGCAAAGCAAAGCAAGCTCAGGGTGGATCACAAAGTCACCACACATTCCGAGCACAAGTTCAAGGCCACAAGGCCAGTTCACATGCAGGAGTACATATATATAAAAAGGCTAGACAAGCAAGAGCAGGTATATATATATGTAACAGTACAAGCACGGTCAAGAGGTGAGCAAGTGAGGCAAGGTAGGCACAAGGCCCAGCTGAGTACAGAAGCGCTGATGGTCACAAGGCGCAAGCGCCTTGGTGAAGATATCAGCAGTGTTGGCCTCAGAGGCCACGTACGCAAGACGCAGCTGACCACGCTGCTGCAGCTCACGAGCAAGAAAGTAGCGGAGAGCAATGTGCTTCGTTCTGTGCTCCAGTCGCTGCTCCCGACACAAGGCCAGCATGGCCTTGTTGTCTACATACAGCACTGGAGGAGAAACGAGGCGGCTCTCCGAGGTCAGTCAGCAGGTAGGTGAGCCAGCGAAGCTCCTGTGCAGCCATGGCTCCTGCGTAGATCTCAGCCTCACAACTGGAGCCGAGAACAGAAGACGAGCGAGTAGCCCGCCACGAAACAGAGCCGGAACCAAGGCTGAAGGTGTAACCCTGTGACGACCGCTGCGTAGCCTGGTCGTCAGCCCAAGAAGCGTCTGCGTGCCCCAGTAAGGACCACTGGACTCTGCCCTCCAAGCACAAGCCCCATGCCCGACGTACTGCACAAGTAGCGCAACAACCCTCTTCGCTGCAGCCATGTGCTCCGGTCTGTGTCTCCCAGGAGCAACATAGCGTGCGAGAATGCTAAGAGGGTATGCAAGGTCAGGTCGTGTGCAGGTCATCAAGTACATGAGGCAGCCAAACAAGCTCTGGGTACGGGCCACTCGACTCTACGGACTCATCCGAAGGCAGAGCTGAGAGCGAGTGGCGAGTAGGCAGAGGAGTGGCCTGAGGCGAGGAGTACGTGAAGCCGAAGCGCTGAAGGACCTGCTGCACCATGTGTGACTGAGTCAGGGTAATGGTGCGGCGTGCTCTGTCCCGAGTGATCTGCAAGCCAAGGTAGCTGCGCAGTTCACCCAGGTCAGTGCACGTGTGTCTCTTCTGCAGCTCGGACTTCACGTGGGCGAGTCCAGCAGTGTCAGCTGTGGCAAATACCAAGTCGTCGACGTACACGAGGATGTAGAACGGCGGCAAAGAAGTGTCGGTGCGCAGAAAACAGCGACGGGTCGGCAGTAGAGGGAGCAAACCCAAGAGCCGCAAGTGTAGTCCTCAGTGTGTCGTGCCACTCACGCGGTGCCTGGCGAAGACCGTAGACTGGCCGCCGTAGGCTCCACTGGGTGCCAGGAAGAAAATACCCAGTGAAACCAGGTGGGCGACCCAGCCAGATCTCCTCGTGCAGGCTGCCCTGCAAGAAAGCAGTGCTGAAGTCAAGAGAGTGTAGCTCGTAGTCACGGTGAGCAGCTACGTGCAGCAGTACCCGAAGAGTGGTCATCTTCGGGGTGGGAGAGAAGGTATGAAAGTAGTCAACTCCCTGCCGCTGACTGAAGCCTCGAGCCACGTAACGCGCCTTGAAGACAGGCGGAGAACCCGGCGGCCGCTTCACCCTGAAAATCCACATGCCACTGACGATGTTCGCCCCAGGAGGGGGAACAGCATCAACGTAGGTGCCTGTGGACTTCCAGGAAGCCATCTCTTGCGTCCATAGCTGCCTGCCACTGAGAGGAGTAGGGACCCTCTATCGCCTCCGCGTAAGAGCGCGGAGTCGGGATGTCAAGTGCATCCGGGTCTCCCTCAGGGGTAAGCAGTACGGACACGAGATGAGGTGAAGCAGCGGCCAAGCACTGGAACTCCTCCTGCCTGTCCTCAAGGACGTCCGTGCCAAGGGCACACTCACCCCCGACGGACGGAGGACAGACAGACTCAGACTCAGCAACAAGACTGGCGACGTAGTCTAGGCGACAGCGAGCAGCAAAGTCGACGAGCTCAGCAACTAGGGCAGACGCAGCAGTGGACTCAAAGGAAGGGTCAGTGACAACAGTAGCAAGGAGACGCGTGACAGTAGGACTGGCAGCACGAAGAGAGTCCGACTCCGGGTCGGCAAGAGCAGGAAGAGAAGACTCAGGAGGAGAAGGCAAAGGGGCACGCAGAGGAGCAGTGGACGGACGCAGAGGACATCCGGTGCGTGCCAGGGACAGGAGGAGGTCGCTGACGCGAACCACGACCACTAGTGCGAGCAGCACGGACAGGCGACGCAGGGCGAGACGCAGGCTCACGACGCTCAGCAAGACCTCCAGTAGGACCAGTGTAGGGAGACGGAGCAGGCAGTGGGGAGGTCGGCTGTAACTGTAACTGCGACGGGACAGGCTGTGGACACTCTAAGGGAGGAGGAGGACCAGTAGAAGACGGGAGACCAAGAACCTGCTGAAGGAGCGGAACGAAGTACGGCCGAGGTCGCGCGGCGACTCCAGACACAGTAGGGACAGCACCAGCACCCCCTGTGGCAGCACCAGCACCAGTAGCAGCTCCAGCTCCAGTACCCCCAGCAGCACCAGCAGTACCCCCAGCAGGACCGCCTCCAGGACCGACAGCAGTAGCCTCCGCGCCAACACCCGCAGCAGCTCCAGCTCCAGAAGTACCTGCAGGTCCAGCAGCTCCAGTACGCCCAGTACGAGCACCTCCGGGACCCGTGGCACCAGCTCCCTCAGCAGCAACAGAAACTCCAGTACCCGCAGCTCCTCCAGCTCCAGCAGCTCGCCTCCAGCGCCAGGCAAAACCACTCACGCAGCTCCTGTGGAGAGAGTGGCTCCCGGCGAGAAGAAGCACCCGGAGAACCGCCAGGCACAGCACCAGCAGGCCCAGCTCCCTCAGACTCTGCGCCCCCAGGCTCAGCACCTCCAGACTCAGCACCCCCAGGCGTAGCACCCCCAGGCTCAGCACCCCCAGACTCAGCACCCCCAGTCGTAGTACCCTCAGGCTCAGCACCCCCAGGCGTAGCACCCACACGCTCAGCACCCTCAGCAACACCAGAGTCACCAGCGACCTCGACAGGCTCAACAGCGTCTACCTGGGACACACCTGAAGGGGCAGGACCCTGAGGGGGGAGGGGGTCTACCGGGGGGGGACCTGGTACCAGGAAGAGCGGTGGCGGGGGGAGGGACGGAGTGCGGTAGGGGAAGAGGCGGTAGTAGGGGACCGACTCATCGAACGTGACGTCCTGGGAGGACAGAACACGGCGAGAGGTGGGGTGGGTAGAACTGCCACCCTGGGGCGTCAGGGGGGAAACCCAGGAAGACGCAAGGAGCAGCACGAGGGGACAGCTTGTCCGCAGACAAGTCGCGGACAAACGCCCGAGATCCCCAGACACGGAACGCAGACGCATCGCCAACCTTCCCCGTCCACAGCAAGGCTGGGGAGGTCTCCGGCATGGAGACCCTGGGCTGAAGGTTGATCTGATGCGCCGCGTACCGAACCGCAAACGGCCACAGAAAATGGGGGGCAGCCGCATGCATCATGGATGTACGGGCGACGTCCATGACCATGCCAATGCGGCGCTCAGCAATCCCATTTTGCTGTGGAGAGTCCGGAAGCGTGAAGGTCTGGCGGATGCCTCGTGTACGACAGTAGGCTCGCAGAAGGCCAGAGGAGAACTCTCCGCCTCTGTCAGAGTGCAGACGCAGAACAGGAAAGTCCGAGCCGAAGCTCCGCCTGAGCTGGAGACGAGCTGCGCGGATCCAGTCGATCAACACCTCAGTGACATCACCCTTGCTGCGCAAGGGGAAGACTGTGGTGTAACGCGAGTAGTCGTCAACCACCAGCAGGAAGTAGCGCTCGTGACCCTGTCCACGGACGCGGGCCGGGCCCCACACGTCCATGTGAAGCGTCTGCAGCGGGGCCTCTGTCGGAGGAAACTGGGAGGAGTGAGGGGTAGCCCGCTGCCGTCCCTCGACACAGGGGACGCAGGTAGGGCCAGGCCCCGGAGGAAGCGGAGGGAGGGACCGGGGAAGACCAGAGACAAGGACACGGGAGGCCATGCTCCGGAGACGAAGCAGGGAGGGGTGACCAAGGCGGTGGTGCCAGAGGAGAGTCTCGTGAGACAGGAGGCGACACGAGCAGGGGGCAGACTCAGGACCAGACCTGGACGCTGCAGCAAACACCTGACCCGACGCAGCTACCTGACCAGACGCAGGGACCGGGGGAGACGCAATGGTCAGTGTGTACAGGCTCGACCCCGGCCGACGTGTAAACGTGGCCAGGTGTCGGCCTGTCCGAGCGTCCGTGCAGTGGGTCACCCGCTGACTCGCAGGAGTGAACTGGTGAACCCCCGCATCCTGTAGGTCAGCACCACTCACCAAGTTCGTAGAGAACGAGGGGAGGTAAAGACCAGACAAGGGTGCCAGAGGGGGCCGCCGGACACGGGAGGACAGTGGAGAAGTGAGCAAGGACAGGACCCCCAGAGGGGTCTGCCAGAGAGACCGCAACTGGCCGGCCAAGCGGCGTGAGTGTGGTGCGGTCTCGAAAGAAGGAGCGAGAAGCCCCCGAGTCAAGGGTAAAGGTGTGGGAGGCCGAAGCCGACGCAGAACCTGAGAGAGCAGACTCACCAGTACCTGAGGGAGCAGACGCACCTAGAGCAGCAGCCTCGCTAGCACCTAGAGCAGCAGCCTCACCAGTACCTAGAGCAGCAGTCTCAATGCCCGGGTCGGGCGGAAAACACCGGTAACAGTCACCCTCATCACTAATAGTCACAGTGTACATGGCAGCAAGAATAGCATCAAAGTCAAGGTCAAAGACAGCGACACCCGCCCTAGACAGCTCACCCCAGCGGGGGATCTCAGTGGCCTCAGGGAACTGGTGACGCCAAGCGTCCGTCAGGCGGCCAAAGCAGCGCTGGGTGGAGTGGCGCACCCCCACACCTGCTCACCCGCTGCGGTCGCCGGTGCGCAGGACGTAGGTGCACGGACCAGTACTCCCCACCCCTCTGGCGTGCAGTGTACCACTCACGGAGCTGCTGAGGGGAGGGGACGTCACGAGTGCGCTGCTGCTGCTGCTGCTGCTGCTGCTGCTGCTGCTGCTGCTGCTGCTGGCGCTGACCACCACCGGAGCTGACCCTCTGCGCAGCGCCACCCCGACCAGCTCCACCTCCTCCGCCGCCTCCTCCTCCACCACCGCCACCTCCGCTCCCTCCGCCACCGCCGCTGCCGCCTGCGCCTCCACTGCCGCCACCTACACCTCCACCCCCGCCACCACCCCCACCGCCACCCCCACCTCCTCCACCGCCTCCACCGCCGCCTCCACCGCCCCCGCTCGCTCCTCCAGCGCCCCTGCCCCCCTTGCCCCTGCCAGGGCGGCGTCTCCCGCTAGGGGTAGACGCTGCCCCAACCGACTCCAAACCAGCGAGGTCGGCCGCAGCAGCAGAGGCAACAGAGGGCAAAAGAGGGGAGGGGGAACACCCCTCAAAGATGGGGGTGCGAGGGTCACCACGAGAGGCTCCTACAGCGACTATGCTCTTTTCTGCTGCTAGGAGGGCCTTCTCGAGGAGGTCAACGGTGAGAGTGGTGGACAAACCGAGAGGAAGTGGTCCCTGACTACGCGAAGGGAGTCAGGGAGACGGGTGACTATGTAGTAGAGGGTGATGTACATGGGGGGGGGTTCTTGGCGCAGAACTCAGCAGGAAGCGCAGCGCGGTAGCGAGTGTCACTAGTGCGGAGGTGCGTAATGAGGTCAGCGACTGTGGGGAAGGCAGCAAGGTCAGGGAAGAGGTACGGTAGCATGAGGCGGCTCAGTGCAGCAGTGGCAGGGGAGGAGTAGCGTGCAACTACAGCATCGTACAAGGTCTGAGCACTCTTGTACTGGCTAAAGTGCGCACGCTCAGAGGTAGGTAGGTGGCGACGCACAGCAAGACGTGCAGCAGCATCGCGCGTGGCCCACTGTGAGCGAACAGTGGCGTCAGCATCAGCAGCGGGGGCAGGAGAGGCACCAGAAGTGAGGTCAAAGAGGGAGAGGCCGTCTGCTCTGTCGCACTGTAAGAAAAGCTGCAGGTCATCTATCCAGACGTCAAAGTCAATGGCCCGACCCTCAGCGTCAAAAGCGAGGACACTAGGGGTAGCCATGACAGCAGTAGACTAGCAGTGCAAACAGTAGGTGAGGGCAGTGCTGTGAGAGAGGCGCTGCTCTTACCGGACAGGGCGGCTCGGGCGGTTCGGCTGCAGGGCGGCTCGGGCGACTCGACGGCTGGGCGGCTCGGCTGCTGGGCGGCTCGGCGGCTCGGCTGCTGGGCGGCTCGGCTGCTGGGCGGCTCGGCGGCTGGGGCGGCTCGGCTGCTGGGCGGCTCGGCAGCTGGGCGGCTCGGCTGCTGGGCGGCTCGGCTGCTGGGCGGCTCGGCTGCTGGGCTGCTCGGCGGCTGGGCGGCTCGGTTGCTGGGCGGCTCGGCGGCTCAGCGGCTGGGCTGCTCGGTTGCTGGGCGGCTCGGCGGGTGGGCTGCTCGTAGGAGTAGGCGCGGGGGCCGTAGGAGCAGGCGCCGGGGCCGTAGGAGCAGGGGCCGGGGCCGCTAGGGCGGCGGATCGGGGCCGCGAGGGCGGCGGATCGGGGGGGGGCCGCGAGGGCGGCGGATCGGGGCCGCGAAGGGCGGCGGATCGGGGCCGCGAGGGCGGCGAAGCGGGGCCGCAAGGGCGGCGGATCGGGGGCCGCGAGGGCGGCGGAGCGGGGCCGCGAGGGCGGCGGAGCGGGGCCGCGAGGGCGGCGGATCGGGGCCGCGAGGGCGGCGGAGCGGGGCCGCGAGGGCGGCGGATCGGGGGCCGCGAGGGCGGCGGATCGGGGCCGTGAGGGCGGCGGAGTAGGGGCCGCGAAGGACGGCGCGAAGGGGGGGGGGGGGGGGGGGGGGGCGCTAGGGCGGCGCGCGAGAGGGGAGCGCGACTCGGGCAGGGGCTGAGTGCGCTCCGGGCAGGAAAAAAAAAACGGTGGGCCCTAGGAACAGTTCCCACGGGGGAACCTGCTCGATACCATGAGAAGAAACAAGGAATGGATGCACTATGAATGAATTGGGTACAAGTACTAACCCTAATTGGGTTGTACCCCTTATGGGCTACCCCACTATAGCCTACACAATATGCATGAGCTATAATGTTCTGACAACTTGGCCTCACTTGCTCACCTCTTGACTTTGCTTGTACTGTGATCTATATATACCTGCACTTGCATGCATACTCTTGCTAGGTTGTGATTACTGCCTTGCTTGTTCTTCTTGATGTATAACTCTGCTTGTGAACTGGCCTTGTGGCCTTGTGCTTGTGCTCAGAATGTGTGGTGACGTTGTGATCCACCCTGGGCTTGTCTTGCTTCTCTTGACTGGTCCCGTGACCCCTTGTTCTCCCCCACTTTGCCTATGGGGGTGTGTCGAACTATATATGCTATAGTCTGTTTAGGCTGTAGTGGGGTAGTCAATATGGGGTACAACACTTTAGGGTTTCCTACTTGTACTCCTCATGCTGCTCAATGCAATCATTCCTTCCTCAGATTCTCACAGTTGGGTTCGAACTTTTGTGGGGGCGACACTTGGCAGCCCCACAAGCATGCACGAAAATAGTGAGAGTGCAAGCGAATGTTACGAACATTTCGCTACACTCGCTATTGTTCCTTGTAACACACGATTGTCGGCGTGAAGAAACGAACCCGGCAAAGTCCGAAAATGTGAACGCGGACGTCGCGGAAATTGGACGCGATCCTGAGTCCGGATTTCTGGCGAGTCGCGCGCGGTTCGATGTTACAATTCTGCATGTGTGTTTCAGATATAAATTCCAGAGAGAAAATCAGAGAGTTAAATTCCTTTGACGTATGTTGTACCCATCCTTATATGAACAACTATTGCTCTCTCATCTCTTGGGGCGATTTCAGTGATCTAAGTTGCTACGGAATCCTTGCTCCGAGCCCGTCGGATTGATCCTAGGCTCTGCTTCTAACTCTGTGGCGGCGCTTAGAGCAGGACGGTTTCTTGTCACCAATCACAGGTTCCAGCTCCCCTTTTGCTGTCCACACCGAAGTCCCACACAATTTCCACAAGTGTCGGCGCCAACGAAATTTCGGCAGAGTTTCTCCTTAGCGGAAGTCACATCCAACCTCCACAACTCCACTTAGGCACGCCCACAGGCCATGGTGGGTCTAGGAGGGTCTTCACACTTCAGTATACTCCCCACAAGGTCCTTCATCAGCTCTGATACCACTTGTTAGAGACTAAGGACGAGGTCTACGAAGATTGTGGGCCCTAAATTTATAAAAATCGTTGGTCTCAATTTCTGGACAGAAACGTCGAGTTCACAAAAAACGTCGTCGACAAAACGTTAACTGTCAAAATTTCACCAAACTCAGATATGTTGTAGCCCTAGTCCGTGGCTAAAATTCCCAATTTGAATCGTACGATAAGGTGAAGTATTTCTTGACTTATCAATTTCGGCGCACAGGGGGGTATGCTGCCTTAGATTCTTAACTCAATCACAATTGTCTCACATGTTCCACAATTTCTACACAAGAGAGTTAGAGTAACATTAAAACCAGGTGGGAGGGAAGAGGAGGACGAGAGGGAAGGTCCCCAAGGAGTCCCCAACCAAGGAAACCCCATAAGCACACCAAACCCCTTCCCTATAGGAACCCCACTTTGACCTTTGTCCATTTCCCAACCTCCACAATCCACCTCACCCAAGTTGGCCACACTTGCCAACCCAATTTGGTTTTCTCCCAACCACTTGGCAGCATCTACAGTGATGGGGACGAATTTCCCAACCCCCAAAAGTCTGTACCCCATATGGAGTCAAACCCCACAACTTCCCATAGTCACCACAACCAAATATCAAAAGCATACGAACTTCTAACATTCGTAACTTTCTTGTTCGTGCTCCGATTGAAGCGATACTTGGTTCGTTGGAAAGCTCTTGAGCAGAGGAGTCACTTCAGATATCTGCTCAAGCCAAATAGCATTCACACACACTCTGAAATTCCAAACCACACCAAACACAAATTATTGCACACGCTCACACCACGCATGCAACGCACGAACATGTGATGGGAGGCAGACAGACGTGAATGCAAATGATAGCATCACATAACAAAGACTTGTTGCTGAGTGGTTCACGAGTCTGTATTCCGCTATTGACGTCAGAAACCTACGATTTTCGCACGTGTTAGGATCGGCTCCAACACATCAGGATAAGTGGTGTAAACTAGCCTCAGGTACATGAACGGGGTAGGTGCATCGGCAGCTATGGCAAGAGATGCACGGGCTTCAAGAATCGCACGAGCCCGGTGCTGTTTAGGGCTGCGCCTTCCACTATCGAGGAATGGGTCTAGCGCCCTCAAAATGGTGGCTGCGTTAAGAGTGTCACCTCGGTGAGTAAGTACGGCACCCTGCACCTGCATGATGGCATAGGCTATCGTGGGATTCTGCCGTATGAAATAACCTCGCGTATTTCGCCGCCGAGGGTCGAGCACTTCTCGCGACTTAGAACGCGTGGTGCTCATTCCGCTACGATCTAATATAGCCGCTGCTTGTCCCGTATACGCTAGGGTTTGAGTCGAAAACGAGGTGGTCATGGGCGTCTATAAGAGGCACACTAGAAACGCGCGGCAGGAGTGAAAGGTCGCGGTATGTGCACGGTTGAGGGAGATTTGTTCTGCGACCATATAATGGGGTTGAACCGCATACAATCTTTAATGTAACAACTAATTCGTAGTCACCAACAATATTGAACTGTATGCACAATAAGGCAGATGCGCAGTACTGAACACGCGTTCGCCGTAGATATGTGGAGTCTTACGTTGGGGCTGTAAGTGTCAGAACATATATATAGCTTATGCTGTTGTGTAGGCTATAGTGGGGTATCCCATAGGGGGTACAACCCAATTAGGGTTCCTATATGTACTCACTTCATTCATAGTTCATTCATTCTCGTTCTACTTTTCTCATGGTATCGAGCAGGTTCCCTCGTGGGAACTGTTCCTAGGGCCCACCGTTTTTTTTCCTGCCCGGAGCGCACTCTGCCCCTACCCGGGTCGCGCTCCCCTCTCTCTTGGCCCCTAGTGGCCCCTTTAGCCGCCCGTCACGGCCCTTAGCCGCCCGCGCGCCGCCCGTCCCGGCCCCTTAGACGCCCCGCGCGCCGCCCGTCCCGGCCCCTAGACGCCTCGCGCGCCGCCCGTCCCGGCCCCTAGACGCCCGCGCGCCGCCCGTCCCGGCCCCTAGACGCCCGCGCCCGCGCGTTCCCGGCCCCTCTAGACGCCCTCGCGCTGCCGCCCAGGTCCCGGCCCCTCGACGCCCGCGCGCTCGCCCGTTCCCGGCCCCCCCTCGACGCCGTGAGCCGCCCGTCCCGGCCCCTAGACGCCCGCGCGCCGCCCGTCCGGCCCCCTAGACGCCCCTGCGCGCGCCCGTCCCGGCCCCTCGACGCCCACGCGCCGCCCGTCCCGGCCCCTAGACGCCCGCGCGCCACCCGGACCGACCCCTAGACGCCCGCCGCGCCGCCAGTCCCGGCCCCTCGACGCCCCGCGCGCCGCCCGTCCCGTCCCCTCGACGCCGCCGCGCGCCGCCCGTCCCGGCCCCACGCGCCCTACCTGCGGCCCACTCACCGCCCCTACCGCGGCTCGCCCGCCCGCCCTAACTGCGGCCTGCCCGCCGCCCCACTTGCGGCCCCTACCGCCCCCCCTACCTACGGCCCCGACCGCCCGCCCTACCTGCGGCCCAACCGCCCGCCTACCTGCGGGAGCCGCCTAGCAGCAGAGAACCGCCGGGGAGCCGAAGCCGCCTGCCGCCGAGCCGCCCGGGAGCCGAGCCGCCCTGCCGCCGATTCGCCCGGGAGCCGAGCCGCCCTGCCGCCGAACCGCCCGGGAGCCGAGCCGCCCTGCCGCGAGCCGCCCGGGCGCCGAGCTGCACTGCCGCCGAGCCGCTGAGCAGCCGAGCCGCCCTACTGCCGGGCCGCCCGACCCTGCCCTGTCCGGTGAGCACAGCCCCCACTGTCACTGCGTGCCCTTCCCCTACTGCTTGCACTGCTCGTCTGTCGTCGTCATGGCTACCCCTAGCGTCCTCGCTTTTGACGCTGAGGGTCGAGCCATTGACTTTGAGGTCTGGGTCGACGACCTGCAGCTGTTCTTACAGTGCGATAGGGCGGACGGTCTTTCCCTCTTTGACCTCACCTCTGGCGCCTCTCCTGCCCCTGCTACTGATGCTGACCCCACTCGTTCGCTCTCAGTGGGCCACCCGCGATGCTGCTGCACGTCTTGCTGTGCGTCGCCAACCTGCCTACCACTGAGCATGCGCGCACTTTAGGTCAGTACAAGAGTGCTCAGACCTTGTACGACGCTTGTAAGTTGCGCGCTACTCTTCCCCTGCCACCTGCCTGCCCTGAGCCGCCTCATGCTACCGTACCTCTTTCCTGACCTTGCTTGCCTTTCCACCGTCGCTGACCTCATTATCGCACCTCCGCACTAGTGACACTCGCTACCGCGCCGCCCTTCCTGCTGAGTTCTGCGCCAAGAACCCCCCCCCCATGTACATCACTCTCTATTACATCGCTCACATCGGCCTCCCTGACTCCCTTCGCGTAGTCAGGGACCACTACCTCTCGGTCTGTCCCACCACTCTCACTGTCGACCTCCTCGAGAAAGTCCCTCCTGGCGGCGGAGAAGAGCATCGTCGCTGTAGGAGCCTCTCGTGGTGACCCTCGCACCCCCATCTTTGAGGGGTGTTCTCCTTCCCCCCTGCTGCCCTCTGTTGCCCTCTGCTGCTGCTGCCGACCTGCTTGGTCTTGAGTCGGTCTGCGCGGCGTCTGCCCCTAGCGTGGAGACGCCGCCCTGGCAGGGGCAAGGGGGGCAAGGGCGCGGGTGGAGCTGGCGGGGGCGGGTGGAGGAGGCGGTGGAGCGGAGGAGGGAGTGGGGGTGGCGGTGGGAGTGGTGGCGGGGGCGGTGGTGGAGGTGGCAGCAGCGGAGGAGGAGGCGTCGGTGGCGGCAGCCGGTGGGAGCGGAGGGCAGCGGTGGTGGTGGAGGTGGAGGCAGCGGTGGCGGAGGGGGTGGAGCTGGTCGGGGTGGTGCCCCGCAGCGTAGCGGCCCTGGTGGTGGCCAGCGGCAGCAGCAGCAGCAGCAGCAGCAGCGTTCGCGGGACATCCCCCCGCCCCACCAGCTCCGTGAGTGGTACAACGCAGCGTCAGCGGGGGTGGGGGTTTTGGTCCATGCACCTACGTCCTTCGTTCCGGTGACCGAGCGGGTGAGCAGTGTGGGGGTGCGCACCCCACTCAGCGCTGCTTTGCCCGCCTGACGGAACGCTTGGCGTCCAGCAGTTCCCCGAGGCCAGTGAGATTCCCCGTTGGGGAGAGCTGTCTAGGGCTGGCGTAGCTGTCTTTGATCTTGACTTTGATGCTATCCTTGCTGCCATGTATGCTGTGACTATTAGTGAGGAGGGTGACTGTTACCAGTGTTTCCCCTCGCCCGACCCGGGCATTAGTACTGCTGCCGCCAGGTACTTCTGCGGCTGCTGCTCTAGGTGCCAGTGCGTCTGCACTCTCAGGTACTGGTGAGGCTGCGCTCCTCAGGTACTGCGTCGGCTCGGCCTCCCTCACCTTCACACTTGACTCAGGGGCTTCTCGCTCCTTCTTTCGAGGACCCGCACCACACTCACGCCGCTTGGCCGGCCGGTTGCAGTCTCCCTGGCTGACCCCTCTGGGGGTCCTGTCCTCTCTCACTTCTCTCCACTGTCCTCCCGTGTCCGGCTGCCCCCTCGGGCACCTTGTCTGGTCTGTACCTCCCCTCGTTCTCGACGAACTTGGTGAGTGGTGCTGACTTGCAGGATGCGGGGGTTCACCAGTTTACTCCTGCGAGTCAGCGGGTGACCCACTGCTCGGATGCCCGCACAGGCCGACACCTGGCCACGTTCTCGCGTCGGCCAGGGTCGAGTCTCTACACACTGACCACGTGCGTCTCCTCCTGTCCCTGCGTCTGGCCAGGTAGCTGCGTCGGGTCAGGTGTTTGCTGCTGCGTCCAGGTCTGGTCCTGAGTTCTGCCCCCTGCTCGTGTCGCCGCCTGTCTCACGAGACTCTCCTGTGGCACCACCGCCTTGGCCACCCCTCCTTTGCTTCGTCTTCGGGGCATGGCTTCCCGTGTCCTTGTCTCTGGTCTTCCCCGGTCTCTCCCTCCCCTCCCTTCGGGACCCGGACCTTCTTGTGTCCCCTGTGTCGAGGGGCGGCTTCGGGCTGCCCCTCACTCCTCTCAGTTTCCTCCCCGACAGAGGCTCCTCTGGCAGACGCTTCACATGGACGTGTGGGGGCCCCGCCCGCGTCCGTGGGCAGGGTCACGAGCGCTACTTCCTGCTGGTGGTTGACGATTACTCGCGTTACACACAGTCTTCCCCTTGCGCAGCAAGGGTGATGTCACTGCGGTGTTGATCGACTGATCCGCGCAGCTCGTCTCCAGCTCAGGGGGAGCTTCGGCTCGGACTTTCCTGTTCTGCGTCTGCACTTCTGACCGAGGTGGAGAGTTCTCCTCTGGCCTTCTGCGAGCCTACTGTCGTGCACGAGGCATCCGCACAGGGGAACCTTTACGCTCCCGGACTCTCCACAGCAAAATGGATTGCTGAGCGCCGCATTGGCATGGTCATGGACGTCGCTCGTACGTCCATGATGCATGCGGCTGCCCCCCATTTTCTGTGGCCTTTGCGGTTCGGTACGCGGCGCATCAGGATCAACCTTCACCCCAGGGTCTCCCGGCCGGAGACCTCCCCAGCTCTGCTGTGGACGGGAAGGTCGGCGATGCGTCTGCGTTCCGTGTCTGGGGATCTCGGGCGTTTGTCCGCGACTTGTCTGCGGACAAGCTGTCCCTCGTGCTGCTCCCTGTGTCTTCCTCGGCTTCCCCCCTGACGCTCCAGGGTGGCAGTTCTACCAACCCTCCTCTCGTCGTGTTCTGTCCTCCCAGGACGTCACGTTCGACGAGTCAGTCCCCTTCTACCGCCTCTTCCCCTACCGCACTCCTTCCCTCCCCCCCGCCAACGCACTTCCTTGTGCCAGGTCCCCCCCCGGTAGACCCCTTCCCCCTCAGGGTCCTGCCCCTTCAGGTGTGTCCCAGGTAGACGCAGTCGAGCCGGTCGAGGTTGCTGGTGACTCTGGTCCTGCTGCGGGTGCTGAGCCTGGGGGTGCTGAGTCTGGGGTGCTGAGCCTGGGGGTACTGCGACTGGGGGTGCTGAGCCTGGGGTGCGGAGTCTGGGAGTGCTGAGCCTGGGGGTGCTGCGACTGGGGGTGCTGAGCCTGGGGGTGCGGAGTCTGGGGGTGCTGAGCCGTGGGGTGCTGCTACTGGGGGTGCTGAGCCAGGGGGTGCTGCGTTGGAGGTGCTGAGCCTGGAGCTGCGGAGCCTGCGGCCACTGGACCTCCCCTTGTGGCGTCTGGCGGTGCGGGACCTGGCGGTTCTCCGGGTGCTTCGCCTCGGCGGGAGCCCCTCTCTCCACAGGGAGCTGCGTGCGAGTGGTTTGCCGGCGCTGGAGGCGTGCTGCTGGAGCTGGAGGTTCTTCGGCTACTGAGGGTGCTGGTGCCGCGGGTCCCGGAGGTGCTGGAGCTGGAGCTGCTGAGGGCGTTGGTGCTGAGGCTACTGCTGTCGGTCCTGGAGGCGGTCCTGCTGGGGGTGCTACTGGTGCTGCTGGAGGTCCTGGAGCTGGAGGTGCTACTGGCGCTGGTGCTGCCGCGGGGGTACTGGTGCTGTCCCTGCTGTGTCTGGAGTCGTCGCGCGGCCTAGACCGTACGTTCCGCTCCTTCCGCTCCTTCAGCAGGTTCTTGGTCTCCCGCCTTTACTGGTCCTCCTCCTCCCTTAGAGTGTCCACAGCTGTTCTGTCACAGTTACAGTTACAGCCGGCCTCCCCACTGCCCGCTCCTTCTCCCTACACTGGTCCTACTGGAGGTCTTGCTGAGCGTCGTGAGCCTGCGTCTCGCCCTGCGTCGCCTGTCCGTGCTGCTCGCACTAGTGGTCGTGGTTCGCGTCAGCGTCCTCCTCCTGTCCCTGGCACGCACCGGATGTCTCTGCGTCCGTCCACTGCTCCTCTGCGTGCCCCTTTGCCTTCTCCTCCTGAGTCCTCTCTTCCTGCTCTTCCTGACCCGAGTCGGACTCTCTCTTCGTGCTGCCAGTCCTGCTGTCACACGTCTCCTTGCTACTGTCGTCACTGACCCCTCTTTGAGTCCACTGCTGCGTCTGCGCTTGTTGCTGAGCTCGTCGACTTTGCTGCTCGCTGTCGTCTAGACTACGCTGCCGGTCTTGTTGCTGAGTCTGCGTCTGTCTGTCCCTCCGTCCGTCGGGGGTGAGTGTGCTCTTGGCACGGACGTCCTTGAGGACAGGCAGGGAGGAGTTCAGGTGTCTGGCTGCTGCTTCACCTCATCTCGCGTCGCGTACTACTTGCCCTGAGGGAGACCCGGATGCACTAGACATCCCGACTCCGCGCTCTTACGCGGAGGCCGTAGAGGGTCCTACTCCTCTCAGTGGCAGGCAGCTATGGATGCAGAGATGGCGTCCTGGAAGTCCACAGGCACCTACGTTGACGCGGTTCCCCTCCTGGGGCGAACATCGTCAGTGGCATGGGATCTTCAGGGTTGAAGCGGCCGCCGGGCTCTCTCCACTGTCTTCAAGGCGCGGTACGTCGCTCGTGGCTTCAGTCAGCGGCAGGGAGTTGACTACTTTCAGACCTTCTCTCCCACCCCGAAGATGACCACTCTTCGGGTGCTGCTGCACATACCGCTCAGCGCGACTACGAGCTCCACTCTCTTGACTTCAGTACTGCTTTCTTGCAGGGTAGCCTGCACGAGGAGATCTGGCTGCGCCGTCCACCTGGCTTCTGGGACTTTTCCTCCTGGCACCCAGTGGAGCCTCCGACGGCCAGTCTACGGTCTCCGCCAGGCACCGCGTGAGTGGCACGACACACTGAGGACTACGCTTGCGGCTCTTGGGTTTGCTCCCTCTACTGCTGACCCGTCGTTGTTTTGCGCACACGACACTTCTTTGCCGCCGTTCTAACGTCCTCGTGTACGTCGACGACTTGGTCTTTGCCACAGCTGACACTGCTGGACTAGCCTACGTGAAGTCCGAGCTGCAGAAGAGACACACGTGCACAGACCTCGGTGAACTGCGCAGCTACCTTGGCTTGCAGATCACTCGGGACAGAGCACGCCGCACCATTACTTGACTCAGTCACACATGGTGCAGCAGGTCCTTCACGCTTCGGCTTCACGTACTCCTCGCCTCAGGCACTCCTCTGTCTACTCGCCACTCGCTCTCAGCTCTGCCTTCGGATGAGTCCGTAGGTCGAGTGGCCCTACCCAGAGCTTGTTGGCTGCCATGTACCTGATGACCTGCACACGACCTGCCTTGCATTACCCTCTTAGCATTCTTT
>CANJKZ010000816.1:0-179562 GCA_947471745.1 Closterium sp. Naga37s-1
CATGGAGGCGCATGTCCTTACGTGAGTTGCATCTCCTCATTCTCTTCCCTCCCTCCTCCCCTCTACCCCCTCTTGATTGCCCTTGTGTGTTCGTCCCTCCGTCCCGCCAGTGGGTGGCCCTCCCTCGCTCCGGACATATTTGCATTCATGGAGACTGACCTCTCTGCCAACGGCCCCTTCTTCTCCGCGCCTGCGCAAACTGCCTCGACTACCACGCCGCGCTCTTGAGTGCCACGAGGGGCCTCTCTGCATGCCCTGCCCCAACCACGCGCCCCAGCCAACCAAAACTCCACCCAGCAGCGCAACCAGCAACCACAGCAGCAGCAGCACCATCTGTCAACCGACGCACAGCCTTTGCACAAGGCGCGGTGGGCAGTGCTGACCCAGCTGGTCCAAGTCTGCATGTCCTCTCTTCACAAGCCACTGAGAAGCCACACCACCCACCCCTGCGCCTTCCCCCTCCTCGATCTCACCACTCGCCGCGACCACATCCTGGCATTTTGAGCGGGCTCTTCTGGTACAACATCGTGAACCTGGTGGCCACTGAGGGCATGCAGAGGTCGGTGCGCCGGAGAGCCTGGTGGAGTGGGCGCAGCGCATTCATTCGGCACGCGGGGTTTGTGCCGCTGGCGGTGCCGGCAGAGTGCTGGAGGAGGCGTATGGCACCATCCGCAGCACCCCCTGGGGCTGGGCATGCTGGCCACAGAGGGCGCAGCGCAGCTCACATGGCAGGCTGCCCGCTGCTCATGACACTCTCTGGCAGGTGCGTGGGTCATGGGTTGAGAGCATGGACCATCTCATGCCATGTCACGCACGGTAGATTTTCCTTGTTTTCTATCCTCCTGCACACTTTGTAATTTAGTAATAATGTGAATATTAATAGTAGTAATAGCAGTAAGGGAAATAATAATCAGCAGCACCAGCAGCAGCAGGCAGTGAGTGGCAGCACCCCCGCGTGTGCGGCAGTTGCCAATCTGTCAGGGCGACTGGCAGCTCTCATCAGCCAAATAAGCCACGCCGGAAACGCCAAGGCCAGGGCCAAGCGCAGGGCGGGGCATGACGCTACTGCTGCAGCTGCAGGGCATGCAAGGGCAGCAGGCACGGTGCCCCGGCATGATTTAGCAGGAGGCATGATGATGATGATGCACGAGCAGGCGGGTCTAGCAAATGGCCTGGAGCGTGGCTTGGAGGAGGGAGGGCGAGAGAGCGCGTCGGGCCTGCATGGGCGAGGCACAGGCGGTGGTGATGGGGGAAGGCTCACATGTGGGCGTGTGGTGGGGGCGGGGTGGTGTGCAGGAGGCGCATGGCGAGGAGTCAGGCAGCAAGCGGCGGGCAGTGCAGGCGCGAGAAGTGGCCTCGGGGCACACAGCAGAGCAGGTAGCATGCCAGGTGCACACCTCCGCAACATTCAGCTCTCAACACACTGCTGCTCCTCCTACTGCGGCATCTGCCTTTCCTCCTAAGCCCAATACTAATTCTGCAGCAGCGGCGCCGTCCCTACCCGACGCGTGGTTCCTGGCAGGCTTGGGTCCAGACGGCCGGTCACAAGAAATGGATCCGTTCCTGCTCGCACAGCACGTCACCCGCTGCGCGCCTGCTCTCGCCCTCGCCCCCCGCCATGCTCGCTGCCCCGCACGACCCTTTTGCCGCCCAGCAGCTGCCCTCTCTCGCCGCGGTTCCGTACACACGAGCTTCCTTGCAGGCGCTCCCAGTTGCGTCGGTCTCTCATCCCGTCGCTTACCACTCACTGCTGCCCTCTTTGCTGCCCGGTGCTGCTGCCACCACCAGACTAGCGGGTGGTTTTGCATCCCCGCCCATGCCTTCGCCCATGCACATGCCTTCGCCCATGCACATGCCTTCGCCCATGCACATGCCCTTTCACGGGCCTGCGCATGAGGCCATGGTCGTGGCAGTGCCCCGGCCTGTGCGTGCGCGCATGCACAAGGGCAAGAGCGATGTGGGCATGGACGAGGTGAGGCAGCTCGTGCTCGCCCTCGCTGAAGCCATCGCCACCGCTGACATGGTCAGTGCCCCCTCCCTGCTCTCTTCTCCCCCACTATCCATCCCTCCCTCCCTCCTTCCCTCCCTCCCTCCCTCCCTCCCTCCCTCCCTCCCTCCCTCCCTCCCTCCCTCCCTCCCCTCCCTCCCCTCCCTCCCTCCCTCCCTCCCTCCCTCCCTCCCTCCCTCTATCCCTCCGCTCTCTCACCACCCCATTTAATCTATGCTCCGCTCCTGCCCCTTCCTTTTTCAATACGTGTCTTCGTGTCTCGCACTGGTCTTCTTTCTATCATATCCTCCTCGTCCCAGCCCCCGACTTGGCCCTTTCCCTCTCTCCCCGCCAGCCCAACTCCATACTCGTCCTCCCGCCCTTCCCCCATCCACAACCCATCTACCCATTTCTCTCAACCACACCCCCCTTTTCAAAGCAAGAAATATCATATCCCTCTCACGCCCCTCACACCACCCCCTCCCCCACCCACGCCCGTGCGCCCCCCTCCCTGTGGCATGGACCGGGTGGCAGGGCTGCGGGCGCCGCGTGGCAGCAGCAGCGTTGTGCGGAGGGGCGGGCGGGGCAGCGAGTGGCGCACTGCTTCCTGGACGCGCTCACCACCCGCCTGCACGGCACCGGCGCCCTCCGCCTCTACAACGCCGCCTTCACCTCCCAGGTACTCCCCGACACACTCCAGCCTGCTGGGGAATCTCCAAGCGCGCAGCCACCAAGTGCCAAGCGTCAAGTGCACGCGTGTGGGCAACCTTACTGGGATGCACCTGGCTGCTGTGGTGTGTGTGGCGTGGGGTGCTGCAGGGTGCGGTAGCGTGTGGGACGTGCAGAGAGGCTGTGCATGTGGCGTGCTAGGTTGGCTCCGCATACACTTGTGGTGGCTGTTGTCTGTTAGTATCATCAGGCTGGGCAGCGGGGATGAATGGTGGTGCAGGAGAGGGGTTTGTGCTGTGCTCGTGAGGTACAGGGGATGTTGTGTTTTGTGATTCTGGGATGTGTGGCGTCATCACTGCCCCCCTTCTCAACAAACCATCCTTCTTATCTCCCCAGCCCTTCCGCCTCCCCGCCTCATCCCCTCGCCCTCCCTCCCGCCAATTTTCTGCCAACAACCTTCCACTCGGTTGTCCTCGTTTACCTCTCCTGCCTATCCCTCCGCTTTCACCGCGCACAAAAACCTCCCAGTTTTCATTTCACATTCGCCCCATCATCACCCCATCCGTCTACACTCCCCTTCGCCTGCCTCACTTCCTGTTCCAACTCCTGCCATCTCACTCTCTCCCCTTTCTCTCTCCAACCCCTTTCCTTGCAGTTACATGGAACATCACATTGTACCAACGCCCTCAGTTACATACCACGGCTACTCAAAGTGCACTACCATTTTTCAAACATGAATCCCCGACACATGGTTTTTGACATAGGAAGATATCTCACCAACACTCTAGCTGTCTGAAGACCGTCCGCGGTCATGAGGAGTCGCCATGTTGTCAAAATCGCTTCCCACCGCCTTCCTGTACAGCATGCGCGGTGGATCGTCGGCCGTCACGAGACACATGCCTTGCTGGTGCGGGTCAGCGCGGGCTTTATGTTGCGCAAAGCCTGAGTGGTGGATTGTGGGCACGCATGGGAGGAGACTGTTTCGTGACAACTACCGAACACGACGATTCCATGTGTACCTTACCCAAGTACCTCTTATACTACACGATAACGCATTTTGTACCTCTCGCAGGGCCATGTAGTATGTTCTTCACCGCCTGACAGCGCCGCTATCTCCTGTGTGATCTCACGCTGCGTCTCCTCCTCGACAATTCTCCGTGGTATGTCCTTCCAGTTGCTGCCGCGCACGGGGCCTTTCACGGTGCCCTTGTGTGTATGCTCCCACAGCTCCGTCAAATACTCGTGCGGCAAACCCCTCATGGCTATGCCGTCGATGATGTGCACGACTTCGTGGAGCCTTACGAAGTTCCAATTCGACTTCTGCTTCGGGAAAGCGGCCTGCAGTGCAGCTATCAGCCTACACGTACAAGCAAGCTCATCGTCGTTAGCAGATTGTTCCATCACACCATGGATCAAGATGGCCATGTAGAGTACGAATGGACACGGCGTGCATGTGTACTCACGAGATGCCATGCTGCCTGGCGATAGCGATTGTGACCCTCGTGTGTTTGGTCACGACTAGCAGTGGCTTGTAAAACACCGCGTAGTATCGAAACGCACGGACCTCCGCATCTCGTTTGGCCCGTTCCTCCGCAGAGCACCCCACGCACAGGTCAACAATGACGATCGGGAAAATCTGCATCATGCCATGGTACTCGAAAGCTGCATAATTGGCCCCGCTGCAGAAAACGGTCGAGCCACCCAGGATGCGCACTAGGACACTCCTTGTGTCGCCCTTCACTCCAAACTTGCGGCTGTACCAGGCACCAAGCACACAAATGCAACGCACCGCCCATGTGCTCGTTACCACATCCTCTCGCGTAGTACCGCAAAGATTCAAGGAGAAGGAACATGCGGTTACTCACTGATCAAACACTCTGATCTCGGGTTTGGTCTTTCCCTCCATAAAACACATGGCCATATGTACCAGCACCCCTGAGTCGAGTACATGCAATATGTCGCCCACGCATGCCAAGAACACATTGCCCCACTTTGTCTCCGAGAAGTTCCACCGTTCCAACACTCTCTGTACATCGGATGGTAGTGTCAGTCAAACCCAACGCTCAGCGCGATGCACAACTCTCATGTTCCACGCGAGTTCTCGGTTCAAAAAGTACAATATGCGACACAGGAACGGTGCCCGCGTACCGTGATCGGATGCGTGGACCACCTGGCTTGGGCCGCTGCAGCGTCATCCACCGTTGGGTGCGCTCAGTATCTCCGCCGCCCGCATGCCGCTCCCTCTTCACCGTGCGCACAATGAACTCGTTTGTCAGGTCATGGAGGTGCTTCCTCTTGATGTAGCAGCTCGAGCACGGTGTGTGTGATGCCTGTTGCATCGTTGCTGTGGCCCGGCACCCTTCGGGATAGTCGCCGACAAATGCATATAGGCATGGATATGCCTTCACCACACCTCTGCGCCCATCCGACACATCGAAGAATCGTAACGGACCACCGCATGCACATTATAACGGATTGCTGCCCATCAGATGCCGACCATGAACCCCATCGCATCATACGGCTAACAACATGCATTCAGAACATTTACTCTCGGCTCTCTCGCATCAACAGACCCGTCACGATGCGATACACCTCATGGTACACTCGAGTCTTCTTTGTCGCCGACGCCCACTCAAGCGGGAAAGGGAGCACCCCCACTAGAGCGTGACCTGGCTCTTGCCATCTTAACTCCTCTGGTATATTGACCAAACCCATCAGCATTGGCCAAGCCTTCAAGCGTCCGTTCCTCGACGCGTACGTGCTGTCACTGTACGATATAACACCCAACACCATTGAATCATCCTCCGGTAGTTCCGCCTGTCAATATAAAAGATTTATCGAAAATGTCAGTCCCACTCTCGCGTTGCCTCATGAGACGCCTGTGAACATAGCTGGTTACTTGCCTGCGCCTCTTCCAGCCAAGTCCCTGTGTCGGGCGTACTGAAATGTCGCATGTCGTTCGTATCCTCTGGATCTCTCCGCGGCCTTTTGACAAACCCCTTCACATTTACATATGTCTTTACGATCTTTTGAGCTATTTGCCTCAGCATTGGCAACGACGAGAGTGTTAGAACCGCATCAACGACTCAGTAGTGCGGCAGGAAATGTATTGCATAAAATACCACACGCTCACCAGCTTGGTGTCCTTGTACAGCAGTTCCAGCATTTGCGACCTTCCTCCGGGCCCCCGCACCTCAATCTCAGCCTTGAGCCACGGCAACATGTCGTCCGGCGCGTGTTCATCCCCATACCGCCTCACGTCCGCGACGTTCTGCTAGCGACGAGCCGCTGCAGGATCGTACCCCTTGTGGTTGAAGATGTGCAGAATTCGATTTATTTCTCTGTCTGACATATCAGCGTCCTTGAAGAACAGGTACAGCTCATTCAGTGTATTGAACAACTCGCCAACTCTGGAAACGGATCCATCGTCCGACGACGACACATGCCCGCGCACCAGGTCCGCGTGTTCAGGTGACTCTCTCAGATATCGGAACAGCGAGTCTGCAGAGTGCGGGCTACCCGAGACAGACTCACTATCGGAATGCTGCGGGCCATTCCGGACCGCGGCCAATGCCTCCGCCAACGCCTCCACTGCCCGACTCTCCAACCTCTCGAGCAGCGTGTCCCTGCACGTGTCATTGCGGTACAGATGGATCCTCAGTAAGTTGTCCGACTCAAGCTCGTGGCCACATGCCCCACACTTGTTCCCTGACATTAGTTTTAATCTACGCCCCCGACATTACCATAAGGCCGTTCCCCGACTACCCATCACGTCCCACCGTATCTACCGATCTGTCAGGCACGTGTTGAAGTTAGGTGAGTGGCAGCCATAGCTAGTGAGTGAAGTAACGAGAAGGAAAAGTTGCACTAGAGAAAGTGTCGAGAGACATTTGAAAGTTAGGGTTGGGAAACCCCAACTGAACCTAAGGCGTGTTCAGTGCAGAGGCAAACTGCAAAGTGAACCTAAGATGAACCAGAAATGAAACTAAGTCTAAAAGTGGCCGAAAAATAATATAAGGCCAAAATGAAATGCAGAGCAAACACTAGCCTACTCCAACAGCACGCTCTCCGCTACACGCATTACAACCTATAAGCACTTGACTGACTAACACTCCGTTTCCATTCCCGGTCATCTCCTTCTTTACTCCTAGCGCAACGCCCGGCGTTCTCATACGTCTCGTCACGCTATCGCCCGTTTGTATCATTCGTCAACCTCCTACGTCACCCCACTCGCACCTATGGTATAGTGGCGCTTTGAAGCCATCGTGTACGAACAATGCGCGGGTCTGGATGGTGAGGATGTTAGCCGTAATTCGAAACCTGACCACCTCAAAGGCCGACCTAAGAAACACCGGAAACCAACAAGCACTTGTTCCGTCTAGTTTCGATTGTACCAGGATCGTGAGAGTATCCTCGCTACAGCGAACATGTACGCATGTATGTGTCACTCGTTAAGAATCGGGTACATCCGAAACAATTGTATGCAGTTTACGACCTGGATAATCATAACAATATTGCCAATTTCATACAATCCTCTTTCGCGTACAACCCAATTGATATTAATGCATTCTGAACCCGATGTCCCACTATTCGAACATGTCCACCACAGCACATATTGCCACAACATGGTCTACTTTCAAACTCATGCTACGATGTCGCGGCATGAGACGGTCAAGAACATCCAGGAGAAGCAACACTCCATCGGTATTAGTGGGCCTTGAACCACCTGCCACATCGCCACGTTGACAACTTGTGAGGCAAATTGAAGCATCGCTTCCGACATGCAACATGGTGCATCTTACCTTCTGAGTCATCGACGTTAGTACGACTGCGCCTCATGCGGCGCCGCTGATACTCGTTGGTACGTTCCTCCGGGCCTCCTAAGAGTCAGGCACGCAACGTGGAGTACTGCAACGTCAATAACGTGCTGTAATTGCTCAAATAAAAGCAACATACCGTCAAACCAGTTGTTCTGTAATGTTCGCACCTGTGCGTGAGTGAACTTGCACAGTCGGAGTAGCAGCGCTAGACACGCAAGCACCAGGAGCCGCGTCTGCCGAGCTCGACATGGCGTTAGTTGGAGGATCAGAATCTTCCTTATCACCTGGTAGTGTATTCGCGTCGCCCCTGTTACCCCCGAAAAAGAAGTCGAACAAATCGTTTCACACGGTTGGAACCATCGTGTGTCGCGGCCGGGGGATGTCCACTCTCCGCGCCGGCGTCTGTTTGTGCAACCGTCTGCGCTTCAGGATGATAAGGTGCTGTGTGGGCCGCATTTTCATCCCACGCGCCTCCCATCGTGGGCTTCCCTTCCATCTCAGGTGCCGTATCCGACTGTATAGTCCCGACGTTTCCGTCTTCCGTTTTATCGTCAGACGAGTCTACCACCCGCTGACGGCGAGTGCCGATTTTTGGCTCAGGTGTTATGGCCACAATCACGGTTTTACCCCCGATGTTATCGGCTTCCATCCTGTAACCACCGCATAGTGGAGGAGCATGCATGGGCACGCCATGGGGAGCTATGGTCTCACTAAGTAGCTAGTGGATGTGTTGCTCTGCTCTAGCAATGTCGTTGCTAGTAGGTGAAGCCATACTGGACCGCGGTCTAGGGTTTGACGTAATAGCCACACAATGAAATTGGACACATTTTGTAGATACTGTCTGTACCTCGAGCCACTTTTTCAGCCATATGCATCCGCGATATAGACGTCACATCGCAATCTGTTTGCACAATTACACCCTGACTATCGTACACCCGTAATGTTCGAAATGAATATATTTGTATATCATATTGGACTATCAAGTACGTGATCAAAGCACTGCCATAAGCGTGAGTCAAACGACACTAAAACGTTAAATTTAGGCACGCATATTGACAATGTCTTCCTCACATCCCAAACACTTGTCACAGCAGGAGCATCGCCCATAAGCCTTCGAGTGCAACGCACCCATCTATAGCGTAACATTAGACTTCACGAGGTGTACATAGTCACCGCCAATATGCGAGGTGGCCGTGCCATGCAACCGTTGCTCCTTTGTGGGGTTGGTAGAGACCTTAGTCCACCATGGAATCATACCAAGCGCTCGTGTAAGATCTCCAATGCGCACTCCGTCCTCCAACTTCTTCCACTCAGTGAGCCCGTGCACCTGAAAGGATGTCTCATAAATTCTTAGCGACCCAACTGAGGTTAGCAGGCCCATCACTGCAA
This sequence comes from Closterium sp. Naga37s-1, assembly GCA_947471745.1. NCBI lineage: Eukaryota > Viridiplantae > Streptophyta > Zygnematophyceae > Desmidiales > Closteriaceae > Closterium > Closterium sp. Naga37s-1. The sequence continues at coordinate 8,866 of CANJKZ010000816.1, forward strand.
GACATGTCGGCAGTCACGCAACATGATCTACAGCTTACTCTGAATGCGGTGCCACAGCCCGTGTCCATGCCGTTTGGTGGACATGCCGATATCCTTGACCCATCAGATCATCGACTGTCCTCCTGCAAGCCATAAATTCATACCCGATCACTCAAACGCGATCGAAATACATGCCCGTCAGTACGCCAACGATCCTCACCTCATATCCCATCGCACAAGCTTCCGCCATTAAAACGGCTCTGTAGTCAAAAGTTGGTAACCCCGGAAGTATGACATCCTCAAGACTGTTAGAGACTAAGGACGAGGTCTACGAAGATTGTGGGCCTAAATTTCTAAAAATCGTTGGTCTCAATTTCTGGACAGAAACGTCGAGTTCACACAAAACGTCGTCGACAAAAAGTTAACCGTCAAAATTTCACCAAACTCAGATATGTTGTAGCCCTAGTCCGTGGCTACAATTCCCAATTTGAATCGTACGATAAGGTGAAGTATTTCTTGACTTATCAATTTCGGCGCACAGGGGGGTATGCTGCCTTAGATTCTTAACTCAATCACAACTGTCTCACATGTTCCACAATTTCTACACAAGAGAGTTAGAGTAACATTAAACCAGGTGGGAGGAAGAGGAGGACGAGAGGGAAGGTCCCCAAGGAGTCCCCAACCAAGGAAACCCCATAAGCACACCAAACCCCTTCCCTATAGGAACCCCACTTGACCTTTGTCCATTTCCCAACCTCCACAATCCACCTCACCCAAGTTGGCCACACTTGCCAACCCAATTTGGTTTCTCCCAACCACTTGGCAGCATCTACAGTGATGGGGACGAATTTCCCAACCCCCAAAAGTCTGTACCCCATATGGAGTCAACCCCACAACTTCCCATAGTCACCACAACCAAATATCAAAAGCATACGAACTTCTAACGTTCGTAACTTTCTTGTTCGTGCTCCGATTGAAGCGATACTTGGTTCGTCGGAAAGCTCTTGAGCAGAGGAGTCACTTCCGATATCTGCTCAAGCTAAATAGCATTCACACACACTCTGAAATTCCAAACCACACCAAACACAAATTATTGCACACGCTCACATCATGCATGCAACGCTACGAACATGTGATGGGAGGCAGACAGACGTGAATGCAAATGATAGCATCACATAACAAACTCCCCCTCTGGCTACCTACCATCATCCCACATGCCATAGCTCAAGCATGTACCCTCAATGCACACTCATCTCAGCAAGCTTCATGCCCTTCCAATGCTCAGATTCAGCCAGGCGCTTGGTGAGAATGTCAGCCGCCTGCTGATGGGTCTTCACAATCTCCAGCCGCACCTCCTTGTCCAGGAGCCTCCTCACCCAGTGCCACTTGGGCCTGATGTGCTTTGTCAGCCCATGAAGGCAAGCGTTCTTAGCAAGCTTCACAGCTGACTCGTTGTCACAAAAAATCACAGTTGGCTCCTTCTGGCACACTCCGATCTCCTCCAACAAACGCCTCAGCCACACTCCCTCCTATGCCCCATGATGCAGGGCCATGTACTCTGTCTCACACGAGGACTGCCCCACCTCGTTCTGCTTCTTGCTACGCCAGCTCACTGCACCACCTCCAAACAGGCACACATAGCCTCCAATGCTGGTGCCATCTGTCTTCACAGAGTTGAAGCTAGCGTCAGTGTAGCAGGTCAAGAGCATCTCCCCCTTGCTCAAATCAGCTGCACCCCTTTGCAGCCTCTGTCACACAGCACTGTACTCCAAGCCCACAGATGCTGTAGCGCTCACATATCGGACCAACCTCTTGGCCGCTTCCAGCTGTTCATGACTGGGGCGTGAAACCACACTGGCAAGCCTGGATGTTGCGAAGGCAATGTCAGGCCGCGTGTGGTTAGCCGCATAGTTGAGTGCCCCAACCATGGAATGAAACAGCTTTCTTTCACTCTCACCCACCACCTCCTCATCAGCATAGGGCTCCACAGTGAACCCCGAAGGCAGTGGGGTGGCTGGCTTTCCTCCATCTTGCAGCCCATAGTTCTCAGCCAGCCGCTCACAATACTTCCTCTGGTGCAACCTCAACACTCCCTTGTCAAGGTCCCTCTCCACATGCATCCCCAAATAGTACTTCACATCTCCCATCTTGGAGCACTTAAACTGCATCTCCAGCATCTCCTCCACACGCTCAATCATTGCAGACGACTCAGAGAAGAGCAGGATGTCGTCCACATACACCAGGAGCATGAGAAACTGCTCCTTCTCTTGCAGCAGGAACAAGCTGTGATCACACTCGCTCTTCTTGAACCCCCCAGCCAGCAGTGTCTCCTCAAGCTTGTGGTACCATGCGCAAGGAGCCTGCTTCAGGCCATAGATGGCCTTCTTCAGCCTACACACCCTGCCGCTCCCATCATCCAATCCCTCAGGCTGTAACATGTACAGCTCCTCAAGAATGATCCCATTGAGGAAGGCGGTGGTGATGTCCATCTGCTTCACCCGCCATCCACGGTTTGCTGCCATTGCCAATGACACCCGCAGTGTTGTGCCTTTCCCCACAGGAGCAACGATCTCGTCAAAATCCTTCCCCTTTGTCTGCTGAAACCCCTTAGCCACAAGCCTTGACTTGTAGCGGTTTAGCGCCCCATCAGGTACTTGTGCCTGAAAATCAGCTTGGAAGAAATGGCCTTCTTCCCAGGAGGCAGCTCACACAGCTCCCAAGTCTCATTCTCCAGCAGAGAGTCATACTCCTCCTTCACACTCTGCTTCCACTTTTCAGCATCGGGCCCACTCAACGCCTCGGCTAGCGTCTTGGGCTCAGGGACGGCTGCCCAGTAGCAGTGTGCTATCTCATCCTTATCACACTGCTCAGCCATACTCCCAGCCCGTACCACCTTTGGCTTGCCAAAGCTCGGATAGGTCAGCTGGTTAGGAGGGCGCACATCCCTCCTAGGACGATCAGCCGGACGTGCGGCACCTTGTGGAGCACCTTGCTGCTGCTGCTGCTCCTCCACCTCAGGTTCTCCCCCATCCTCATTCACCCCAGAAATCTCCTCCTCTGAGACAGTGACCTGCACTTGCCTCGAAGGCCGCTGCACCTCATCGGCCTCAATGATCAGGGGTGTAGTTGGGTGCTTCTGCTGCTGCTGCTTCCATTCCTTATAGTACAAGGACTCAAGGAAGTTCACATCCCTTGACACAGTCAGCTGCTGGCTGGTCAAGTCCCAAATCAGCCAGCCCTTGTGATCCTTAGCAAGCCCCAAGTGCACACCCCATCTCCCAGAAGCTTCCAGTTTTCCCCTCTTCTCCTTAGGCACATGAAACACCACCATGCACCCGTAGGCTCTCAGCATGTTCACAGCTGGTGCACTCCCATACCACTTGGTGTAGGGGACCCACTGCTTGTCCCCCACAGTCGCCAGCACCCTGTTCTTCACAAGGGCGACCTGCCGCAGTGCAGTCACCCAAAACGGATCCGGCAGCCCTGCACGCCCAAGGAGAGTGCGAGCACCTTCCTGCAGGGTCCGGTTGAACCGCTCAGCCACGCCGTTCTGCTGAGGGTTGTAGGGCACTGTGAGCTGATGCTGGATCCCCTTCTTCTTCAGCACCGCCTCAAAATCAGCATCAATGAACTCTCCCCCGTTGTCAGTGCGGATCACCTTCACCTTGTGTCCGCTCTCGGCATCCACTCCTTAAGAACAGCCGCTGGCACCTCCCCCTTAGTCTTGAGAGGGTAGACCCACACCGCACTCGTGTGGTCATCCACAATGGTCAGGAAGTAGCGGCTGCCCGAGAGAGAAAGGGCCCTCGTGGGGCCCACCACATCCATGTGCACAAGCGCAAGTGGAGCCTTGGCTGGTCCTGTGCTGCTGTTGAAGGGAAACTTTGTGAATTTGGTCTCAAGGCATGTAGGGCAGCTCCCAATCTCCTTCGCTGCCCCCTTCACCTCCAACCCCTTCAAGCTCCCATCCTTAACCAACTTCTGCAGCATAGGAAAATTCACATGGCATAGCCTTTCATGCCATGTTTCCCAATCGGCCTCACCACTCCCAGGCGAAGCCTTTGCCCATGCAGCGCTCCCATCCACACCAGCAAGCACCTCACCATGTGGCTGCTGTGGCTGCTGCACCTTCTTGACTGCATCCAGGGCCCCATCAGTTGGTGCAGTCTCCTCTCCTCCCGCAGTTGCTTTAGCCATTGCCGCTGCCGCTGCCGTTGCTGGTGGTTTCCCATTCCAAGGAATGATGGGCAGCTGCCAGAGGTCCTTGATGTAGCTGCTCTTCTCCTCCAAGTCCCACAGCAGCAACTTCCCAAGCTTTGCACGGCAGCTGGTTGGGCCGAAAGTCACTTTGGCCTTGCTTTTCTGCAGCCGGCGCACAGAGAGGAGGTTAGCGGACAAACCTTCTACCAACAGCACATTCCCAAGCCCCACAAGCCCCCCATTGGCTCCCATGACCTTGGCATTCCCAACACCAATCACAGGGAGCAAAGCACCTGAAGCGGCAGCCACAAACTTGATCTTCCCAGGGGGTTTTACCTCGTCAAGCAAATCTGCCCGTGGGGTCATGTGACTTGTGCAACCTGAATCTATTACCCAGTGGGTGAGGGGGTGCATCACAACCTTCCCAACTGAACCCACATCACCCCCACTCCCTTGCACATCCTCAACCATGAGGAACATCCCAGGGTCGGCTTTACCTTGTGCACCATCACCTTGTGCACCTGAACCTTGCACAGCGCCACCTCGTGCACGTTCACCACTTGGCGGCTTCATGCCTGGGGGCGCCCATCCCTCAGGCCGGCTGAAATACTTGAACCATGGGTGTCCAGCCTTCTTGCAGTACCAGCATGCACCCTCCATTCGGGTGCTCCCCTTGCCTCCAGAGCTCCCATGCCCCTCGTTGTAGTCACCTCGGCCTCTCCCTCTGCCAAAGCCTCTCCCACGGCCTCGGCCTCTCCCACCCCCTCTTCCTCTGCTGCCTCCTGCAGCTCCATACCCCTCAGCAGTTTTGTTGGCAGCACCACCTCCCGTATGGCGCCTGCGGAAGTCCTCCTGCAGGATCTGCTGCCGTAGCCACTCAGGCGTCCACTTGTCCTGCTGAACGTTGAAGGTGGGGATAAGGTTGTCCCACGAGTTGTCGAGCACCGAGATGATCTTGGTGCACTGCTGCATCTCCGACACCTTGCTGCCCGCCGCTGCCATCCTCGCATAGGTGTCCTTGACCTTGTCAAGCACCGGTTTCACATCGTCTCCCGGCCGCATGGAGAGGGCAGCCAGCTCCTTCTCCAATACGATCACCATCGGCAGCGTGTTGGGCTGAACCACGTCGCGTAGCAGCTTCCACGCCTTTGGTCCCGAGTCATCGAGCTCCACCAAATCCTTGATGTGCTGGAACATGTCGTTGTTGACCGACTATAGAATCAAGTCGTACAGCACCGCGCTTTTCTCAATCCATCGATCGCGGGCATCTCCTTCCTCCGGCATCTTCTCTTCTCCCATCGCGCGTTTCAGCAACTTATAGCGCTTGAAGGCACTCCGCATCCGCCCGCTCCATTCCTCGTAGTTGGAGCCATCCAACGCCTCAATCTTGGATGGTGGCGGTTCACTCCTCTTCTCAGCTGCTTCTCCACTCCCTTGGCTCATCTCTTCTGCTCCCAATTGTTGGAAGTGTGGGGGACGGGATTGCCCCCCACGCGAAGACCTCCCTTGACTCGGACCAAGGGAGGGTTCTTTCTCGGAATGACGGGTGACGACGGATTGACCGCGTCGCCACTCAACCGAGTTCGCCCCTGGTTGGTGTCGAACTATATATGCTATAGTCTGTTTAGGCTGTAGTGGGGTAGTCAATATGGGGTACAACACTTTAGGGTTTCTTACTTGTACTCCTCATGCTGCTCAATGCAATCATTCCTTCCTCAGATTCTCACATGGTATAGAGCAGGTTCCCTAGTGGGAACGCTTCCTAAGGGCCCACCACTAATTTTTTTTTTTCTGCCCGGAGCGCGCCTCTCTCCTGCCCGAGTCGCGCCCCGTGTGCCCTCCCTCCTGACGCGTCCCTCGCCCTTAGCGGCCCGTCGCGCCCTCCTCAGGCCCCTAGCGGCCCCTTTCGCGCCCCCTCGCGGCCCCTCTCACGGCCCCGTCGCCACCCTGCCGGCCCCGTTGCCGACCCTAGCGGCCCCGTAGCCGACCCTAGCAGGCCCCGTCGCCGCCCTGCCGGCCCCGTCGCCGACCCCTACGCGGCCCCGTCGCCGCTCTCAGCGGCCCCGTCGCCACCCTATCGGCCCCGTCGCCGCCCTATCGGCCCCGTCGCCGACCCTTACGGCCCCGTCGCCGCCCTATCGGCCCCGTCGCCGACCCTTGCGTCCCCGTCGCCGCCCTAAGCGGCCCCGTCGCCGCCCTATCGGCCCCGTCGCCGACCCTTGCGGCCCCGTCGCCGCCCTACGCGGCCCCGTCGCCGCCCTACCGGCCCCGTCGCCGCCCTCCGCGGCCCCGTCGCCGACCCTACCGGCCTCGTCGCTGCCCTAAGCGGCCCCGTCGCCGACCCTACCGGCCCCGACGCCGCTCAACCGGCCCCGTCGCCGACCCTCGCGGCCCTGTTGCCGCCCTCAGCGGCCCCGTCGCCGCCCCTTCACGGCCCCGTCGCCGTCTCTCCCGGCCCCTTCAAGGCCGCCAGCAGCCCAGCAGCCGAGGCGCCCGACAGCCGAGCCGCCGAGCCGCCCAGCAGCCGAGCCGCCCAGCCGCCCAGCCGCCGAGCCGCCCAGCAGCCGAGCCGCCGAGCCGCCCAGCAGCCGAGCCGCCGAGCCGCCGAGCCGCCCAGCAGCCGAGCCGCCGAGCCGCCGAGCAGCCGAGCCGCCGAGCAGCCCTTCCTTCCGTCGCGCCCCGGCCCTACTTCCTTGGACTGGTGAGCTCACTCCCTGTTAGACCACTGCAGTCATGGCTACCCCCAGTGTCCTTACCTTTGATACTGAGGGTCGTGCTGTTGACTTTGAGGTCTGGGTCGATGACCTCCAGCTGTTCTTACAGTGCGATAGGGCGGACGGCCTCTCCCTGTTCGATCTCACCTCTGGTGTCTCTCCTGCCCCGCCTGCTACTGCTGACAGCACTGTTCGCTCACAGTGGGCCACGCGCGATGCTGCTGCACGTCTTGCTGTGCGTCGCCACTTACCGACCACTGAGCGTGCGCACTTTAGCCAGTACAAGAGTGCTAAGACCTTGTACGACACTGTAGTTGCGCGCTACTCTTCCCCTGCCACTGCTGCGCTTAGCCGCCTCATGCTGCCGTACCTGTTCCCTGACCTTGCTGCCTTTCCCACAGTGGCTGACCTCATTACGCACCTTCGCACTAGTGACACTCGCTACCGCGCTGCGCTTCCCGCTGAGTTCTGTGCCAAGAACCCCCCCCCCATGTATATCACCCTCTACTACATAGTCACCCGGCTCCCTGACTCCCTTCGCTTAGTCAGGGACCACTTCCTCTCAGTTTGCCCCACCACACTCACTGTTGACCTCCTCGAGGAGCGCCTCCTAGCAGCAGAGAAGAGCATAGTCGCTGTAGGAGCCTCTCGTGGTGACCCCCACACCCCCGTCTTTGAGGGGTGTTCTCCCTCCCCCATCTTGCCCTCTGTTGCTTCTGTTGCTGCGGCCGACCTCGTTGGTTTCGAGTCGGTCGGCGCTGCGTCTGTCCCTAGCGGGAAGCGCCGCACCGGCAAGGGCAAGGGGGGCAAGGGCGCTGGGGGGGCCAGTGGGGGCAGTGGAGGTGGTGGTGGAGGCAGTGGAGGAGGTGGGGGTGGTGGTGGGAGTGGTGGTGGGGGTGGAGGTGTCGGTGGCAGCAGTGGAGGCGGAGGAGGCGGCGGGTGGTGGCGGAGGGAGCGGAGGCGGCGGCGGTGGCGGGAGCGGCGGAGGTGGCGGAGGCGGCGGAGGTGGCGGTGGAGCTGGTCGCGGCTCTGCGCAGAGGAGTGGCTCCGGTGGTGGTCCGCGCCAGCAGCAGCAGCGCGGTCGTGAGACCCTGTCCCCTCAGCAGCTTCGTGAGTGGTACGCTGCGCGTCAGCGGGGTGGGGGTACTGGTCCCTGCACCTACGTCCTTCGTACAGGCGACCGCGCTGGTGAGCAGTGCGGGGGCACGCACTCCACCCAGCGTTGCTTCGGCCGCCTGACGGACGCTTGGCGTCATCAGTTCCCTGACGCCTCAGAGATCCCTCGCTGGGGAGAGCTGTCTAGGGCGGGGGTAGCTATCTTTGATCTTGACTATGATGCTTCTTGCTGCCATGTATGCTGTGACTACTAGTGATGAGGGTGACTGTTACCTGTGTGTTCCGCCTGACCCGGGCATTGAGGCTGCTGCTCTAGGTGCTGGTGAGGCTGCTACTTTAGGTGCTAGTGCGTCTGCTGCCCCAGGTGCTGGTGAGTCTGCTCTCTCAGGTACTACGTCGGCTCAGGCCTTGCACACCTTCACCCTTGACTCGGGTGCTTCCCGCTCCTTCTTTCGAGACCGCACCACGCTTACGCTGCTTAGTCGGCCGGTTGCGGTCTCCCTGGCGGACCCCTCTGGGGGTCCTGTCCTTGCTAGCTTCTCCACTGTCTTACCGTGTCCGACAGCCCCCTCTGGCACTCTGTCAGGTCTCTACCTCCCCTCGTTCTCTACGAACTTGGTGAGTGGAGCTGATCTACAGGATCGGGGGGTTGACCAGTTCACACCTGCGAGTCAGCGGGTGACCCAATGTACGTGTGCTCGGACGGGCCGACACTTGGCCACGTTTACCCATCAGCCGGGGTCGAGCCTGTACACACTGACCACTGAGTCTCCTCCTGTTACTGAGTCTGGTCAGGTAGCTGCGTCGGGTCAGGTGTTTGCTGCAGCGTCCAGGTCTGGTCCTAAGTCTGCGCCCTGCTCGTGTCGTCTCCTGTCCCACCAGACTCTCCTTTGGCACCACCGCCTTGGTCACCCCTCCCTGCCTCGTCTCCGAGGCATGGCCTCCCGTGTCCTTGTCTCTGGTCTTCCCCGGTCCCTCCCTCCCCTACCTCCGGGGCCGGCCCCTACCTGCGTCCCCTGCGTCGAGGGGCGGCAGCGCGCCGCTCCTCACTCCTCCGAGTTTCCTCCGACAGAGGCTCCTCTGCAGACTCTTCACATGGACGTGTGGGGCCCCGCCCGCGTCCGTGGCCAGGGTCACGAGCGTTACTTCCTGTTGGTGGTTGACGACTACTCGCGTTACACCACGGTGTTCCCCTTGCGCAGCAAGGGTGACGTCACTGAGGTGCTGATCGACTGGATCCGCGCAGCTCGTCTCCAGCTCAGAGAGAGTTTCGGCTCGGACTTTCCTGTTCTGCGTCTGCACTCTGACAGAGGCGGAGAGTTTTCCTCTGCCCGTCTGGGAGCCTTCTGTCGTGCACAGGGCATCCGCCAGACCTTCACGCTTCCGGCCTCTCCACAGCAAAATGGGATTGCTGAGCGCCGCATTGGCATGGTCATGGACGTCGCTCGTATGTCCATGATCCATGCGGCTGCTCCCCATTTTCTGTGGCCGTTTGCGGTTCAGTACGCAGCGCATCAGCTCAACCTTCAGCCCCGGGTCTCCTTGCCAGAGACCTCCCCCACCTTGCGGTGGACGGGGAAGGTTGGCGATGCGTCTGCGTTTCGGGTCTGGGGATCTCGGGCGTTTGTCCGCGACTTGTCTGCGGACAAGCTGTCCCCTCGTGCTGTTCTCTGCGTCTTCCTTGGCTTCCCCCCTGACGCGCCTGGTTGGCGGTTCTACCACCCCACCTCGCGCCGAGTTCTGTCCTCCCAGGACGTCACCTTTGACGAGTCGGTGCCTTACTACCGTCTCTTCCCCTACCGCACTGCGCCCCTCCCCCCGCCGCCGCTCTTCCTTGCACCAGGTCCTCCCCCGGTAGACCCCCTCCCCCCTCAGGGTCCTGCCCCGTCAGGTGTGTCCCAGGTAGACGCAGTTGAGCCTGTCGAGGTAGCTGTTGACTCTGGTGCTGCTAGGGGCGCTGTGCCTGCGGGTGCCGGGTCTGGGGGTGCGGAGCCTGGGGGTGCTGAGTCTCGGGGTGCTGCGCCTGGGGGTGCTGAGTCTGGGGGTGCTGAGCCTGGGGGTGCTGCGTCTGGGGGTGCTGAGCCTGGGGGTGCGGAGCCTGGGGTTGCTGAGCCTGGGGGTGCGGAGCCTGGGGGTGATGGGTCTACTCGTGTTGCCTCTGGCGGTGCTTCGTCGAGGCGGGAGCTACTCTCTCCGCAGGAGCTGCGCGAGTGGTTTGCCCGACGCTGGAGCCGTGCTGCTGGAGCTGGAGGTACTACTGTTGCTGCTCGTCCTGGCGGCTCTGGAGCTGCTGGGACTGGGAGTCCTGCTGGAGGTGCTACTGGAGCTGGAGCTGCTGGAGCTGCTGGAGCTGGAGCTGCTGGAGCTGGAGCTGCTGGAGCTGGAGCTGCTGGGGGTGTTGGCGCTGGTGGTTCTGCTGGCGCTGGTGCTTCTGAGGGTGCTGGAGTTGGCGCTGTTGGAGCTGGAGGTGCTACTGGCGCTGGTGCTGCCGCTGGAGGTACTGGTGCTGTCCCTGCTGGTTCTGGAGGCGCTGCGCGGCCGAGGCCGTACTTCGTTCCGCTCCTTGAGCAGGTTCTTGGTCTCCCGCCCTCTACTGGTCCTGCTCCTCCCTTAGCGTGTCCTCAGCCTGTCCAGTCGCAGTCACAGTTACAGCCTGCCTCCCCCCTGCCTGCTCCTTCTCCCTACACTGGTCCTACTGGAGGTCTTGCTGAGCGTCGTGAGCCTGCGTCTCGTCCTGCGTCGCCTGTTCGTGCTGCTCGCACTAGTGGTCGTGCTCCGCGTCCGCGTCCTCCTGCGGTCCCCGGCACACACCAGATGGCATTGCGTCCTTCCACTGCTCCTCTGCGTGTCCCGTTGCCGTCTCCTCCAGAGTCTTCTCTTCCTACTCTTGCTGACCCTGAGTCTGACTCTCTTCGTGCTGCCAGTCCTACTGTCACGCGTCTCCTGGCTACTGTTGTCACTGACCCTTCTTTTGAGTCCACTGCTGCGTCTGCCTTAGTTGCTGAGCTTGTCGACTTTGCTGCTCGCTGTCGTATAGACTACGCTGCTAGTCTTGTTGCTGAGTCTGAGTCTGTCTGTCCTCCGTCCGTCGGGGGTGAGTGTGCTCTTAGCACGGACGTCCTTGAGGACAGGCAGGAGGAGTTCCAGTGTTTTGCTGCTGCTTTGCCTCATCTTGTGTCCACGCTGATTGCCCCTGAGGGAGACCCGGATGCACCAGACATCCCGACTCCTCGATCGTACGCTGAGGCGATCGAGGGTCCCTACTCCTCACAGTGGCAGTCAGCCATGGACGCAGAGATGGCTTCTTGGAACTCCACAGGCACCTACGTTGACGAGGTTCCCCCACCTGGGGCGAACATCGTCAGTGGCATGTGGATTTTCAGGGTGAAGCGGCCGCCGGGTTCTCCGCCTGTCTTCAAGGCGCGTTACGTGGCTCGAGGCTTCAGTCAGCGGCAGGGAGTTGACTTCTTTCAGACCTTCTCTCCCACCCCGAGGATGACCACTCTTCGGGTGCTGCTGCACATAGCCGCTCAGTGCGACTACGAGCTTCACTCTCTTGAATTCAGCACAGCTTTCCTGCAGGGCAGTCTGCACGAGGAGATCTGGCTGCGCCGCCCACCTGGCTTCACTGGGTCGTACCCTCCTGGTACCCAGTGGAGCCTCCGGCGGCCAGTCTACGGTCTCCGCCAGGCGCCCCGTGAGTGGCACGACACACTGAGGACTACACTTGCGGCTCTTGGGTTTGCTCCTTCTACTGCCGACCCGTCGCTGTTTCTGCGCACTGACACCTCTTTGCCGCCGTTCTACATCCTCGTGTACGTCGACGACTTGGTCTTTGCCACTGCTGACACTGCTGGACTCGCCCACGTGACGTCCGAGCTGCAGAAGAGACACACGTGCACAGACCTGGGTGAACTGCGCAGCTACCTTGGCTTGCAGATCACCCGGGACAGAGCACAGCGCACCATTACCCTGACTCAGTCACACATGGTGCAGCAGGTCCTTCAGCGCTTCGACTTCACATACTCCTCGCCTCAGGCCACTCCTCTGTCTACTCGCCACTCGCTCTCAGCTCTGCCTTTGGATGAGTCCGTAGAGCCGAGTGGCCCGTACCCAGAGCTTGTTGGCTGCCTCATGTACCTGATGACCTGCACACGACCTGACCTAGCATACCCTCTTAGCATCTTGGCATGCTATGTGGCTCCTGGGAGACACCGACCAGAGCACATGGCTGCAGCGAAGAGGGTGTTGCGCTACTTGTGCAGTACGTCGGGCATGGGGCTAGTGCTTGGAGGGCGACGTTCAGTGGTCCTCACAGGTCACGCAGACGCTTCTTGGGCTGACGACCAGGCTACGCAGCGGTCGTCACAGGGTTACACCTTCAGCCTTGGTTCCGGCTCTGTCTCGTGGCGGTCTACCCGCTCGTCTTCTGTTCTCGGCTCCAGCTGTGAGGCTGAGATCTACGCAGGGGCCATGGCTGCACAGGAGTTACGCTGGCTCACCTACCTGCTGACTGACCTAGGAGAGCCGCCTCGTTCTCCTCCAGTTCTGTACGTAGACAACAAGGCCATGCTGGCCTTGTGTCGAGAGCACAGACTGGAGCACAGAACGAAGCACATTGCTCTTCGCTACTTCCTTGCTCGTGAGCTGCAGCAGCGCAGTCAGCTGCGCCTTGCTTACGTGGCCTCTGAGGCCAACACTGCTGATATCTTTACCAAGGCACTTCCGCCTTGTGATCATCAGCGCTTTTGTACTTTGCTAGGTGTTGTACCTACTTGTGAGAAGAAACAAGGAATGGATGCACTATGAATGAATTGGGTACAAGTACTAACCCTAATTGGGTTGTACCCCTTATGGGCTACCCCACTATAGCCTACACAATATGCATGAGCTATAATGTTCTGACACACCCCCATAGGCAAAGTGGGGGAGAACAAGGGGTCACAAGACCAGTCAAGTAAAGCAAAGCAAAGCAAGCTCAGGGTGGATCACAAAGTCACCACACATTCCGAGCACAAGTTCAAGGCCACAAGGCCAGTTCACATGCAGGAGTACATATATATAAAAAGGCTAGACAAGCAAGAGCAGGTATATATATATGTAACAGTACAAGCACGGTCAAGAGGTGAGCAAGTGAGGCAAGGTAGGCACAAGGCCCAGCTGAGTACAGAAGCGCTGATGGTCACAAGGCGCAAGCGCCTTGGTGAAGATATCAGCAGTGTTGGCCTCAGAGGCCACGTACGCAAGACGCAGCTGACCACGCTGCTGCAGCTCACGAGCAAGAAAGTAGCGGAGAGCAATGTGCTTCGTTCTGTGCTCCAGTCGCTGCTCCCGACACAAGGCCAGCATGGCCTTGTTGTCTACATACAGCACTGGAGGAGAACGAGGCGGCTCTCCGAGGTCAGTCAGCAGGTAGGTGAGCCAGCGAAGCTCCTGTGCAGCCATGGCTCCTGCGTAGATCTCAGCCTCACAACTGGAGCCGAGAACAGAAGACGAGCGAGTAGCCCGCCACGAAACAGAGCCGGAACCAAGGCTGAAGGTGTAACCCTGTGACGACCGCTGCGTAGCCTGGTCGTCAGCCCAAGAAGCGTCTGCGTGCCCAGTAAGGACCACTGGACTCTGCCCTCCAAGCACAAGCCCCATGCCCGACGTACTGCACAAGTAGCGCAACACCCTCTTCGCTGCAGCCATGTGCTCCGGTCTGTGTCTCCCAGGAGCAACATAGCGTGCGAGAATGCTAAGAGGGTATGCAAGGTCAGGTCGTGTGCAGGTCATCAAGTACATGAGGCAGCCAACAAGCTCTGGGTACGGGCCACTCGACTCTACGGACTCATCCGAAGGCAGAGCTGAGAGCGAGTGGCGAGTAGGCAGAGGAGTGGCCTGAGGCGAGGAGTACGTGAAGCCGAAGCGCTGAAGGACCTGCTGCACCATGTGTGACTGAGTCAGGGTAATGGTGCGGCGTGCTCTGTCCCGAGTGATCTGCAAGCCAAGGTAGCTGCGCAGTTCACCCAGGTCAGTGCACGTGTGTCTCTTCTGCAGCTCGGACTTCACGTGGGCGAGTCCAGCAGTGTCAGCTGTGGCAAATACCAAGTCGTCGACGTACACGAGGATGTAGAACGGCGGCAAAGAAGTGTCGGTGCGCAGAAACAGCGACGGGTCGGCAGTAGAGGGAGCAAACCCAAGAGCCGCAAGTGTAGTCCTCAGTGTGTCGTGCCACTCACGCGGTGCCTGGCGAAGACCGTAGACTGGCCGCCGTAGGCTCCACTGGGTGCCAGGAAGAAAATACCCAGTGAAACCAGGTGGGCGACCCAGCCAGATCTCCTCGTGCAGGCTGCCCTGCAAGAAAGCAGTGCTGAAGTCAAGAGAGTGTAGCTCGTAGTCACGGTGAGCAGCTACGTGCAGCAGTACCCGAAGAGTGGTCATCTTCGGGGTGGGAGAGAAGGTATGAAAGTAGTCAACTCCCTGCCGCTGACTGAAGCCTCGAGCCACGTAACGCGCCTTGAAGACAGGCGGAGAACCCGGCGGCCGCTTCACCCTGAAAATCCACATGCCACTGACGATGTTCGCCCCAGGAGGGGGAACAGCATCAACGTAGGTGCCTGTGGACTTCCAGGAAGCCATCTCTGCGTCCATAGCTGCCTGCCACTGAGAGGAGTAGGGACCCTCTATCGCCTCCGCGTAAGAGCGCGGAGTCGGGATGTCAAGTGCATCCGGGTCTCCCTCAGGGGTAAGCAGTACGGACACGAGATGAGGTGAAGCAGCGGCCAAGCACTGGAACTCCTCCTGCCTGTCCTCAAGGACGTCCGTGCCAAGGGCACACTCACCCCCGACGGACGGAGGACAGACAGACTCAGACTCAGCAACAAGACTGGCGACGTAGTCTAGGCGACAGCGAGCAGCAAAGTCGACGAGCTCAGCAACTAGGGCAGACGCAGCAGTGGACTCAAAGGAAGGGTCAGTGACAACAGTAGCAAGGAGACGCGTGACAGTAGGACTGGCAGCACGAAGAGAGTCCGACTCCGGGTCGGCAAGAGCAGGAAGAGAAGACTCAGGAGGAGAAGGCAAAGGGGCACGCAGAGGAGCAGTGGACGGACGCAGAGACATCCGGTGCGTGCCAGGGACAGGAGGAGGTCGCTGACGCGAACCACGACCACTAGTGCGAGCAGCACGGACAGGCGACGCAGGGCGAGACGCAGGCTCACGACGCTCAGCAAGACCTCCAGTAGGACCAGTGTAGGGAGACGGAGCAGGCAGTGGGGAGGTCGGCTGTAACTGTAACTGCGACGGGACAGGCTGTGGACACTCTAAGGGAGGAGGAGGACCAGTAGAAGACGGGAGACCAAGAACCTGCTGAAGGAGCGGAACGAAGTACGGCCGAGGTCGCGCGGCGACTCCAGACACAGTAGGGACAGCACCAGCACCCCCTGTGGCAGCACCAGCACCAGTAGCAGCTCCAGCTCCAGTACCCCCAGCAGCACCAGCAGTACCCCCAGCAGGACCGCCTCCAGGACCGACAGCAGTAGCCTCCGCGCCAACACCCGCAGCAGCTCCAGCTCCAGAAGTACCTGCAGGTCCAGCAGCTCCAGTACGCCCAGTACGAGCACCTCCGGGACCCGTGGCACCAGCTCCCTCAGCAGCAACAGAAACTCCAGTACCCGCAGCTCCTCCAGCTCCAGCAGCTCGCCTCCAGCGCCAGGCAAACCACTCACGCAGCTCCTGTGGAGAGAGTGGCTCCCGGCGAGAAGAAGCACCCGGAGAACCGCCAGGCACAGCACCAGCAGGCCCAGCTCCCTCAGACTCTGCGCCCCCAGGCTCAGCACCTCCAGACTCAGCACCCCCAGGCGTAGCACCCCCAGGCTCAGCACCCCCAGACTCAGCACCCCCAGTCGTAGTACCCTCAGGCTCAGCACCCCCAGGCGTAGCACCCACACGCTCAGCACCCTCAGCAACACCAGAGTCACCAGCGACCTCGACAGGCTCAACAGCGTCTACCTGGGACACACCTGAAGGGGCAGGACCCTGAGGGGGGAGGGGGTCTACCGGGGGGGGACCTGGTACCAGGAAGAGCGGTGGCGGGGGGAGGGACGGAGTGCGGTAGGGGAAGAGGCGGTAGTAGGGGACCGACTCATCGAACGTGACGTCCTGGGAGGACAGAACACGGCGAGAGGTGGGGTGGTAGAACTGCCACCCTGGGGCGTCAGGGGGGAAACCCAGGAAGACGCAAGGAGCAGCACGAGGGGACAGCTTGTCCGCAGACAAGTCGCGGACAAACGCCCGAGATCCCCAGACACGGAACGCAGACGCATCGCCAACCTTCCCCGTCCACAGCAAGGCTGGGGAGGTCTCCGGCATGGAGACCCTGGGCTGAAGGTTGATCTGATGCGCCGCGTACCGAACCGCAAACGGCCACAGAAAATGGGGGGCAGCCGCATGCATCATGGATGTACGGGCGACGTCCATGACCATGCCAATGCGGCGCTCAGCAATCCCATTTTGCTGTGGAGAGTCCGGAAGCGTGAAGGTCTGGCGGATGCCTCGTGTACGACAGTAGGCTCGCAGAAGGCCAGAGGAGAACTCTCCGCCTCTGTCAGAGTGCAGACGCAGAACAGGAAAGTCCGAGCCGAAGCTCCGCCTGAGCTGGAGACGAGCTGCGCGGATCCAGTCGATCAACACCTCAGTGACATCACCCTTGCTGCGCAAGGGGAAGACTGTGGTGTAACGCGAGTAGTCGTCAACCACCAGCAGGAAGTAGCGCTCGTGACCCTGTCCACGGACGCGGGCCGGGCCCCACACGTCCATGTGAAGCGTCTGCAGCGGGGCCTCTGTCGGAGGAAACTGGGAGGAGTGAGGGGTAGCCCGCTGCCGTCCCTCGACACAGGGGACGCAGGTAGGGCCAGGCCCCGGAGGAAGCGGAGGGAGGGACCGGGGAAGACCAGAGACAAGGACACGGGAGGCCATGCTCCGGAGACGAAGCAGGGAGGGGTGACCAAGGCGGTGGTGCCAGAGGAGAGTCTCGTGAGACAGGAGGCGACACGAGCAGGGGGCAGACTCAGGACCAGACCTGGACGCTGCAGCAAACACCTGACCCGACGCAGCTACCTGACCAGACGCAGGGACCGGGGGAGACGCAATGGTCAGTGTGTACAGGCTCGACCCCGGCCGACGTGTAAACGTGGCCAGGTGTCGGCCTGTCCGAGCGTCCGTGCAGTGGGTCACCCGCTGACTCGCAGGAGTGAACTGGTGAACCCCCGCATCCTGTAGGTCAGCACCACTCACCAAGTTCGTAGAGAACGAGGGGAGGTAAAGACCAGACAAGGTGCCAGAGGGGGCCGCCGGACACGGGAGGACAGTGGAGAAGTGAGCAAGGACAGGACCCCCAGAGGGGTCTGCCAGAGAGACCGCAACTGGCCGGCCAAGCGGCGTGAGTGTGGTGCGGTCTCGAAAGAAGGAGCGAGAAGCCCCCGAGTCAAGGGTAAAGGTGTGGGAGGCCGAAGCCGACGCAGAACCTGAGAGAGCAGACTCACCAGTACCTGAGGGAGCAGACGCACCTAGAGCAGCAGCCTCGCTAGCACCTAGAGCAGCAGCCTCACCAGTACCTAGAGCAGCAGTCTCAATGCCCGGGTCGGGCGGAAAACACCGGTAACAGTCACCCTCATCACTAATAGTCACAGTGTACATGGCAGCAAGAATAGCATCAAAGTCAAGGTCAAAGACAGCGACACCCGCCCTAGACAGCTCACCCCAGCGGGGGATCTCAGTGGCCTCAGGGAACTGGTGACGCCAAGCGTCCGTCAGGCGGCCAAAGCAGCGCTGGGTGGAGTGCGCACCCCCACACTGCTCACCCGCGCGGTCGCCGGTGCGCAGGACGTAGGTGCACGGACCAGTACTCCCACCCCTCTGGCGTGCAGTGTACCACTCACGGAGCTGCTGAGGGGAGGGGACGTCACGAGTGCGCTGCTGCTGCTGCTGCTGCTGCTGCTGCTGCTGCTGCTGCTGCTGCTGCTGCTGGCGCTGACCACCACCGGAGCTGACCCTCTGCGCAGCGCCACCCCGACCAGCTCCACCTCCTCCGCCGCCTCCTCCTCCACCACCGCCACCTCCGCTCCCTCCGCCACCGCCGCTGCCGCCTGCGCCTCCACTGCCGCCACCTACACCTCCACCCCCGCCACCACCCCCACCGCCACCCCCACCTCCTCCACCGCCTCCACCGCCGCCTCCACCGCCCCCGCTCGCTCCTCCAGCGCCCCTGCCCCCCTTGCCCCTGCCAGGGCGGCGTCTCCCGCTAGGGGTAGACGCTGCCCCAACCGACTCCAAACCAGCGAGGTCGGCCGCAGCAGCAGAGGCAACAGAGGGCAAAAGAGGGGAGGGGGAACACCCCTCAAAGATGGGGGTGCGAGGGTCACCACGAGAGGCTCCTACAGCGACTATGCTCTTTTCTGCTGCTAGGAGGGCCTTCTCGAGGAGGTCAACGGTGAGAGTGGTGGGACAAACCGAGAGGAAGTGGTCCCTGACTACGCGAAGGGAGTCAGGGAGACGGGTGACTATGTAGTAGAGGGTGATGTACATGGGGGGGGGGTTCTTGGCGCAGAACTCAGCAGGAAGCGCAGCGCGGTAGCGAGTGTCACTAGTGCGGAGGTGCGTAATGAGGTCAGCGACTGTGGGGAAGGCAGCAAGGTCAGGGAAGAGGTACGGTAGCATGAGGCGGCTCAGTGCAGCAGTGGCAGGGGAGGAGTAGCGTGCAACTACAGCATCGTACAAGGTCTGAGCACTCTTGTACTGGCTAAAGTGCGCACGCTCAGAGGTAGGTAGGTGGCGACGCACAGCAAGACGTGCAGCAGCATCGCGCGTGGCCCACTGTGAGCGAACAGTGGCGTCAGCATCAGCAGCGGGGGCAGGAGAGGCACCAGAAGTGAGGTCAAAGAGGGAGAGGCCGTCTGCTCTGTCGCACTGTAAGAAAAGCTGCAGGTCATCTATCCAGACGTCAAAGTCAATGGCCCGACCCTCAGCGTCAAAAGCGAGGACACTAGGGGTAGCCATGACAGCAGTAGACTAGCAGTGCAAACAGTAGGGTGAGGGCAGTGCTGTGAGAGAGGCGCTGCTCTTACCGGACAGGGCGGCTCGGGCGGTTCGGCTGCAGGGCGGCTCGGCGACTCGACGGCTGGGCGGCTCGGCTGCTGGGCGGCTCGGCGGCTCGGCTGCTGGGCGGCTCGGCTGCTGGGCGGCTCGGCGGCTGGGCGGCTCGGCTGCTGGGCGGCTCGGCAGCTGGGCGGCTCGGCTGCTGGGCGGCTCGGCTGCTGGGCGGCTCGGCTGCTGGGCTGCTCGGCGGCTGGGCGGCTCGGTTGCTGGGCGGCTCGGCGGCTCAGCGGCTGGGCTGCTCGGTTGCTGGGCGGCTCGGCGGGTGGGCTGCTCGTAGGAGTAGGCGCGGGGGCCGTAGGAGCAGGCGCCGGGGCCGTAGGAGCAGGGGCCGGGGCCGCTAGGGCGGCGGATCGGGGCCGCGAGGGCGGCGGATCGGGGGGGGGCCGCGAGGGCGGCGGATCGGGGCCGCGAAGGGCGGCGGATCGGGGCCGCGAGGGCGGCGAAGCGGGGCCGCAAGGGCGGCGGATCGGGGGCCGCGAGGGCGGCGGAGCGGGGCCGCGAGGGCGGCGGAGCGGGGCCGCGAGGGCGGCGGATCGGGGCCGCGAGGGCGGCGGAGCGGGGCCGCGAGGGCGGCGGATCGGGGGCCGCGAGGGCGGCGGATCGGGGCCGTGAGGGCGGCGGAGTAGGGGCCGCGAAGGACGGCGCGAAGGGGGGGGGGGGGGGGGGGGCGCTAGGGCGGCGCGCGAGAGGGGAGCGCGACTCGGGCAGGGGCTGAGTGCGCTCCGGGCAGGAAAAAAAAACGGTGGGCCCTAGGAACAGTTCCCACGGGGGAACCTGCTCGATACCATGAGAAGAAACAAGGAATGGATGCACTATGAATGAATTGGGTACAAGTACTAACCCTAATTGGGTTGTACCCCTTATGGGCTACCCCACTATAGCCTACACAATATGCATGAGCTATAATGTTCTGACAACTTGGCCTCACTTGCTCACCTCTTGACTTTGCTTGTACTGTGATCTATATATACCTGCACTTGCATGCATACTCTTGCTAGGTTGTGATTACTGCCTTGCTTGTTCTTCTTGATGTATAACTCTGCTTGTGAACTGGCCTTGTGGCCTTGTGCTTGTGCTCAGAATGTGTGGTGACGTTGTGATCCACCCTGGGCTTGTCTTGCTTCTCTTGACTGGTCCCGTGACCCCTTGTTCTCCCCCACTTTGCCTATGGGGGTGTGTCGAACTATATATGCTATAGTCTGTTTAGGCTGTAGTGGGGTAGTCAATATGGGGTACAACACTTTAGGGTTTCCTACTTGTACTCCTCATGCTGCTCAATGCAATCATTCCTTCCTCAGATTCTCACAGTTGGGTTCGAACTTTTGTGGGGGCGACACTTGGCAGCCCCACAAGCATGCACGAAAATAGTGAGAGTGCAAGCGAATGTTACGAACATTTCGCTACACTCGCTATTGTTCCTTGTAACACACGATTGTCGGCGTGAAGAAACGAACCCGGCAAAGTCCGAAAATGTGAACGCGGACGTCGCGGAAATTGGACGCGATCCTGAGTCCGGATTTCTGGCGAGTCGCGCGCGGTTCGATGTTACAATTCTGCATGTGTGTTTCAGATATAAATTCCAGAGAGAAAATCAGAGAGTTAAATTCCTTTGACGTATGTTGTACCCATCCTTATATGAACAACTATTGCTCTCTCATCTCTTGGGCGATTTCAGTGATCTAAGTTGCTACGGAATCCTTGCTCCGAGCCCGTCGGATTGATCCTAGGCTCTGCTTCTAACTCTGTGGCGGCGCTTAGAGCAGGACGGTTTCTTTCACCAATCACAGGTTCCAGCTCCCCTTTTGCTGTCCACACCGAAGTCCCACACAATTTCCACAAGTGTCGGCGCCAACGAAATTTCGGCAGAGTTTCTCCTTAGCGGAAGTCACATCCAACCTCCACAACTCCACTTAGGCACGCCCACAGGCCATGGTGGGTCTAGGAGGGTCTTCACACTTCAGTATACTCCCCACAAGGTCCTTCATCAGCTCTGATACCACTTGTTAGAGACTAAGGACGAGGTCTACGAAGATTGTGGGCCTAAATTTATAAAAATCGTTGGTCTCAATTTCTGGACAGAAACGTCGAGTTCACAAAAAACGTCGTCGACAAAACGTTAACTGTCAAAATTTCACCAAACTCAGATATGTTGTAGCCCTAGTCCGTGGCTAAAATTCCCAATTTGAATCGTACGATAAGGTGAAGTATTTCTTGACTTATCAATTTCGGCGCACAGGGGGGTATGCTGCCTTAGATTCTTAACTCAATCACAATTGTCTCACATGTTCCACAATTTCTACACAAGAGAGTTAGAGTAACATTAAACCAGGTGGGAGGGAAGAGGAGGACGAGAGGGAAGGTCCCCAAGGAGTCCCCAACCAAGGAAACCCCATAAGCACACCAAACCCCTTCCCTATAGGAACCCCACTTTGACCTTTGTCCATTTCCCAACCTCCACAATCCACCTCACCCAAGTTGGCCACACTTGCCAACCCAATTTGGTTTCTCCCAACCACTTGGCAGCATCTACAGTGATGGGGACGAATTTCCCAACCCCCAAAAGTCTGTACCCCATATGGAGTCAACCCCACAACTTCCCATAGTCACCACAACCAAATATCAAAAGCATACGAACTTCTAACATTCGTAACTTTCTTGTTCGTGCTCCGATTGAAGCGATACTTGGTTCGTTGGAAAGCTCTTGAGCAGAGGAGTCACTTCAGATATCTGCTCAAGCCAAATAGCATTCACACACACTCTGAAATTCCAAACCACACCAAACACAAATTATTGCACACGCTCACACCACGCATGCAACGCACGAACATGTGATGGGAGGCAGACAGACGTGAATGCAAATGATAGCATCACATAACAAAGACTTGTTGCTGAGTGGTTCACGAGTCTGTATTCCGCTATTGACGTCAGAAACCTACGATTTTCGCACGTGTTAGGATCGGCTCCAACACATCAGGATAAGTGGTGTAAACTAGCCTCAGGTACATGAACGGGGTAGGTGCATCGGCAGCTATGGCAAGAGATGCACGGGCTTCAAGAATCGCACGAGCCCGGTGCTGTTTAGGGCTGCGCCTTCCACTATCGAGGAATGGGTCTAGCGCCCTCAAAATGGTGGCTGCGTTAAGAGTGTCACCTCGGTGAGTAAGTACGGCACCCTGCACCTGCATGATGGCATAGGCTATCGTGGGATTCTGCCGTATGAAATAACCTCGCGTATTTCGCCGCCGAGGGTCGAGCACTTCTCGCGACTTAGAACGCGTGGTGCTCATTCCGCTACGATCTAATATAGCCGCTGCTTGTCCCGTATACGCTAGGGTTTGAGTCGAAAACGAGGTGGTCATGGGCGTCTATAAGAGGCACACTAGAAACGCGCGGCAGGAGTGAAAGGTCGCGGTATGGCACGGTTGAGGGAGATTTGTTCTGCGACCATATAATGGGGTTGAACCGCATACAAATCTTTAATGTAACAACTAATTCGTAGTCACCAACAATATTGAACTGTATGCACAATAAGGCAGATGCGCAGTACTGAACACGCGTTCGCCGTAGATATGTGGAGTCTTACGTTGGGGCTGTAAGTGTCAGAACATATATATAGCTTATGCTGTTGTGTAGGCTATAGTGGGGTATCCCATAGGGGGTACAACCCAATTAGGGTTTCCTATATGTACTCACTTCATTCATAGTTCATTCATTCTCGTTCTACTTTTCTCATGGTATCGAGCAGGTTCCCTCGTGGGAACTGTTCCTAGGGCCCACCGTTTTTTTTCCTGCCCGGAGCGCACTCTGCCCCTACCCGGGTCGCGCTCCCCTCTCTCTTGGCCCCTAGTGGCCCCTTTAGCCGCCCGTCACGGCCCTTAGCCGCCCGCGCGCCGCCCGTCCCGGCCCCTTAGACGCCCGCGCGCCGCCCGTCCCGGCCCCTAGACGCCCGCGCGCCGCCCGTCCCGGCCCCTAGACGCCCGCGCGCCGCCCGTCCCGGCCCCTAGACGCCCGCGCGCCGCCAGTCCCGGCCCCTCGACGCCCGCGCGCCGCCCGTCCCGGCCCCTCGACGCCCGTGAGCCGCCCGTCCCGGCCCCTAGACGCCCGCGCGCCGCCCGTCCCGGCCCCTAGACGCCCGCGCGCCGCCCGTCCCGGCCCCTCGACGCCCACGCGCCGCCCGTCCCGGCCCCTAGACGCCCGCGCGCCACCCGGACCGACCCCTAGACGCCCGCGCGCCGCCCGTCCCGGCCCCTCGACGCCCGCGCGCCGCCCGTCCCGTCCCCTCGACGCCCGCGCGCCGCCCGTCCCGGCCCCACGCCGCCCTACCTGCGGCCCACTCACCGCCCTACCTGCGGCTCGCCCGCCGCCCTAACTGCGGCCTGCCCGCCGCCCCACTTGCGGCCCTACCGCCCCCCTACCTACGGCCCGACCGCCGCCCTACCTGCGGCCCAACCGCCGCCCTACCTGCGGGAGCCGCCTAGCAGCAGAACCGCCGGGAGCCGAGCCGCCCTGCCGCCGAGCCGCCCGGGAGCCGAGCCGCCCTGCCGCCGATTCGCCCGGGAGCCGAGCCGCCCTGCCGCCGAACCGCCCGGGAGCCGAGCCGCCCTGCCGCCGAGCCGCCCGGGCGCCGAGCTGCACTGCCGCCGAGCCGCTGAGCAGCCGAGCCGCCCTACTGCCGGGCCGCCCGACCTGCCCTGTCCGGTGAGCACAGCCCCACTGTCACTGCGTGCCCTTCCCCTACTGCTTGCACTGCTCGTCTGTCGTCGTCATGGCTACCCCTAGCGTCCTCGCTTTTGACGCTGAGGGTCGAGCCATTGACTTTGAGGTCTGGGTCGACGACCTGCAGCTGTTCTTACAGTGCGATAGGGCGGACGGTCTTTCCCTCTTTGACCTCACCTCTGGCGCCTCTCCTGCCCCTGCTACTGATGCTGACCCCACTGTTCGCTCTCAGTGGGCCACCCGCGATGCTGCTGCACGTCTTGCTGTGCGTCGCCACCTGCCTACCACTGAGCGCGCGCACTTTAGTCAGTACAAGAGTGCTCAGACCTTGTACGACGCTGTAGTTGCGCGCTACTCTTCCCCTGCCACTGCTGCCCTGAGCCGCCTCATGCTACCGTACCTCTTTCCTGACCTTGCTGCCTTTCCCACCGTCGCTGACCTCATTACGCACCTCCGCACTAGTGACACTCGCTACCGCGCCGCCCTTCCTGCTGAGTTCTGCGCCAAGAACCCCCCCCCCATGTACATCACTCTCTATTACATCGTCACACGCCTCCCTGACTCCCTTCGCGTAGTCAGGGACCACTACCTCTCGGTCTGTCCCACCACTCTCACTGTCGACCTCCTCGAGAAGTCCCTCCTGGCGGCGGAGAAGAGCATCGTCGCTGTAGGAGCCTCTCGTGGTGACCCTCGCACCCCCATCTTTGAGGGGTGTTCTCCTTCCCCCCTGCTGCCCTCTGTTGCCTCTGCTGCTGCTGCCGACCTGCTTGGTCTTGAGTCGGTCTGCGCGGCGTCTGCCCCTAGCGGGAGACGCCGCCCTGGCAGGGGCAAGGGGGGCAAGGGCGCGGGTGGAGCTGGCGGGGGCGGTGGAGGAGGCGGTGGAGGCGGAGGAGGGAGTGGGGGTGGCGGTGGGAGTGGTGGCGGGGGCGGTGGTGGAGGTGGCAGCAGCGGAGGAGGAGGCGTCGGTGGCGGCAGCGGTGGGAGCGGAGGCAGCGGTGGTGGTGGAGGTGGAGGCAGCGGTGGCGGAGGGGGTGGAGCTGGTCGGGGTGGTGCCCCGCAGCGTAGCGGCCCTGGTGGTGGCCAGCGTCAGCAGCAGCAGCAGCAGCAGCAGCGTTCGCGGGACATCCCCCCGCCCCACCAGCTCCGTGAGTGGTACACGCAGCGTCAGCGGGGTGGGGGTTTTGGTCCATGCACCTACGTCCTTCGTTCCGGTGACCGAGCGGGTGAGCAGTGTGGGGGTGCGCACCCCACTCAGCGCTGCTTTGCCCGCCTGACGGACGCTTGGCGTCAGCAGTTCCCCGAGGCCAGTGAGATTCCCCGTTGGGGAGAGCTGTCTAGGGCTGGCGTAGCTGTCTTTGATCTTGACTTTGATGCTATCCTTGCTGCCATGTATGCTGTGACTATTAGTGAGGAGGGTGACTGTTACCAGTGTTTCCCGCCCGACCCGGGCATTAGTACTGCTGCGCCAGGTACTTCTGCGGCTGCTGCTCTAGGTGCCAGTGCGTCTGCACTCTCAGGTACTGGTGAGGCTGCGCTCTCAGGTACTGCGTCGGCCTCGGCCTCCCTCACCTTCACACTTGACTCAGGGGCTTCTCGCTCCTTCTTTCGAGACCGCACCACACTCACGCCGCTTGGCCGGCCGGTTGCAGTCTCCCTGGCTGACCCCTCTGGGGGTCCTGTCCTCTCTCACTTCTCCACTGTCCTCCCGTGTCCGGCTGCCCCCTCGGGCACCTTGTCTGGTCTGTACCTCCCCTCGTTCTCGACGAACTTGGTGAGTGGTGCTGACTTGCAGGATGCGGGGGTTCACCAGTTTACTCCTGCGAGTCAGCGGGTGACCCACTGCTCGGATGCCCGCACAGGCCGACACCTGGCCACGTTCTCGCGTCGGCCAGGGTCGAGTCTCTACACACTGACCACTGCGTCTCCTCCTGTCCCTGCGTCTGGCCAGGTAGCTGCGTCGGGTCAGGTGTTTGCTGCTGCGTCCAGGTCTGGTCCTGAGTCTGCCCCCTGCTCGTGTCGCCGCCTGTCTCACGAGACTCTCCTGTGGCACCACCGCCTTGGCCACCCCTCCTTGCTTCGTCTTCGGGGCATGGCTTCCCGTGTCCTTGTCTCTGGTCTTCCCCGGTCTCTCCCTCCCCTCCCTTCGGGACCCGGACCTTCTTGTGTCCCCTGTGTCGAGGGGCGGCTTCGGGCTGCCCCTCACTCCTCTCAGTTTCCCCCGACAGAGGCTCCTCTGCAGACGCTTCACATGGACGTGTGGGGCCCCGCCCGCGTCCGTGGGCAGGGTCACGAGCGCTACTTCCTGCTGGTGGTTGACGATTACTCGCGTTACACCACAGTCTTCCCCTTGCGCAGCAAGGGTGATGTCACTGCGGTGTTGATCGACTGGATCCGCGCAGCTCGTCTCCAGCTCAGGGGGAGCTTCGGCTCGGACTTTCCTGTTCTGCGTCTGCACTCTGACCGAGGTGGAGAGTTCTCCTCTGGCCTTCTGCGAGCCTACTGTCGTGCACGAGGCATCCGCCAGACCTTTACGCTCCCGGACTCTCCACAGCAAAATGGGATTGCTGAGCGCCGCATTGGCATGGTCATGGACGTCGCTCGTACGTCCATGATGCATGCGGCTGCCCCCCATTTTCTGTGGCCGTTTGCGGTTCGGTACGCGGCGCATCAGATCAACCTTCACCCCAGGGTCTCCCGGCCGGAGACCTCCCCAGCTCTGCTGTGGACGGGGAAGGTCGGCGATGCGTCTGCGTTCCGTGTCTGGGGATCTCGGGCGTTTGTCCGCGACTTGTCTGCGGACAAGCTGTCCCCTCGTGCTGCTCCCTGTGTCTTCCTCGGCTTCCCCCCTGACGCTCCAGGGTGGCAGTTCTACCACCCCTCCTCTCGTCGTGTTCTGTCCTCCCAGGACGTCACGTTCGACGAGTCAGTCCCCTTCTACCGCCTCTTCCCCTACCGCACTCCTTCCCTCCCCCCGCCACCGCACTTCCTTGTGCCAGGTCCCCCCCCGGTAGACCCCCTTCCCCCTCAGGGTCCTGCCCCTTCAGGTGTGTCCCAGGTAGACGCAGTCGAGCCGGTCGAGGTTGCTGGTGACTCTGGTCCTGCTGCGGGTGCTGAGCCTGGGGGTGCTGAGTCTGGGGGTGCTGAGCCTGGGGGTACTGCGACTGGGGGTGCTGAGCCTGGGGGTGCGGAGTCTGGGAGTGCTGAGCCTGGGGGTGCTGCGACTGGGGGTGCTGAGCCTGGGGGTGCGGAGTCTGGGGGTGCTGAGCCGTGGGGTGCTGCTACTGGGGGTGCTGAGCCAGGGGGTGCTGCGTCTGGAGGTGCTGAGCCTGGAGCTGCGGAGCCTGCGGCCACTGGACCTCCCCTTGTGGCGTCTGGCGGTGCGGGACCTGGCGGTTCTCCGGGTGCTTCGCCTCGGCGGGAGCCCCTCTCTCCACAGGAGCTGCGCGAGTGGTTTGCCCGGCGCTGGAGGCGTGCTGCTGGAGCTGGAGGTTCTTCGGCTACTGAGGGTGCTGGTGCCGCGGGTCCCGGAGGTGCTGGAGCTGGAGCTGCTGAGGGCGTTGGTGCTGAGGCTACTGCTGTCGGTCCTGGAGGCGGTCCTGCTGGGGGTGCTACTGGTGCTGCTGGAGGTCCTGGAGCTGGAGGTGCTACTGGCGCTGGTGCTGCCGCTGGGGGTACTGGTGCTGTCCCTGCTGTGTCTGGAGTCGTCGCGCGGCCTAGACCGTACTTCGTTCCGCTCCTTCAGCAGGTTCTTGGTCTCCCGCCTTCTACTGGTCCTCCTCCTCCCTTAGAGTGTCCACAGCCTGTTCTGTCACAGTTACAGTTACAGCCGGCCTCCCCACTGCCCGCTCCTTCTCCCTACACTGGTCCTACTGGAGGTCTTGCTGAGCGTCGTGAGCCTGCGTCTCGCCCTGCGTCGCCTGTCCGTGCTGCTCGCACTAGTGGTCGTGGTTCGCGTCAGCGTCCTCCTCCTGTCCCTGGCACGCACCGGATGTCTCTGCGTCCGTCCACTGCTCCTCTGCGTGCCCCTTTGCCTTCTCCTCCTGAGTCCTCTCTTCCTGCTCTTCCTGACCCGGAGTCGGACTCTCTTCGTGCTGCCAGTCCTGCTGTCACACGTCTCCTTGCTACTGTCGTCACTGACCCCTCTTTTGAGTCCACTGCTGCGTCTGCGCTTGTTGCTGAGCTCGTCGACTTTGCTGCTCGCTGTCGTCTAGACTACGCTGCCGGTCTTGTTGCTGAGTCTGCGTCTGTCTGTCCTCCGTCCGTCGGGGGTGAGTGTGCTCTTGGCACGGACGTCCTTGAGGACAGGCAGGAGGAGTTCAGGTGTCTGGCTGCTGCTTCACCTCATCTCGCGTCCGTACTACTTGCCCCTGAGGGAGACCCGGATGCACTAGACATCCCGACTCCGCGCTCTTACGCGGAGGCCGTAGAGGGTCCCTACTCCTCTCAGTGGCAGGCAGCTATGGATGCAGAGATGGCGTCCTGGAAGTCCACAGGCACCTACGTTGACGCGGTTCCCCCTCCTGGGGCGAACATCGTCAGTGGCATGTGGATCTTCAGGGTGAAGCGGCCGCCGGGCTCTCCACCTGTCTTCAAGGCGCGGTACGTCGCTCGTGGCTTCAGTCAGCGGCAGGGAGTTGACTACTTTCAGACCTTCTCTCCCACCCCGAAGATGACCACTCTTCGGGTGCTGCTGCACATAGCCGCTCAGCGCGACTACGAGCTCCACTCTCTTGACTTCAGTACTGCTTTCTTGCAGGGTAGCCTGCACGAGGAGATCTGGCTGCGCCGTCCACCTGGCTTCACTGGGACTTTTCCTCCTGGCACCCAGTGGAGCCTCCGACGGCCAGTCTACGGTCTCCGCCAGGCACCGCGTGAGTGGCACGACACACTGAGGACTACGCTTGCGGCTCTTGGGTTTGCTCCCTCTACTGCTGACCCGTCGTTGTTTCTGCGCACCGACACTTCTTTGCCGCCGTTCTACGTCCTCGTGTACGTCGACGACTTGGTCTTTGCCACAGCTGACACTGCTGGACTAGCCTACGTGAAGTCCGAGCTGCAGAAGAGACACACGTGCACAGACCTCGGTGAACTGCGCAGCTACCTTGGCTTGCAGATCACTCGGGACAGAGCACGCCGCACCATTACCTTGACTCAGTCACACATGGTGCAGCAGGTCCTTCAACGCTTCGGCTTCACGTACTCCTCGCCTCAGGCCACTCCTCTGTCTACTCGCCACTCGCTCTCAGCTCTGCCTTCGGATGAGTCCGTAGAGTCGAGTGGCCCGTACCCAGAGCTTGTTGGCTGCCTCATGTACCTGATGACCTGCACACGACCTGACCTTGCATACCCTCTTAGCATTCTTTCACGCTATGTTGCTCCTGGGAGACACCGACCGGAGCACATGGCTGCAGCGAAGAGGGTGTTGCGCTACTTGTGCAGTACGTCGGGCATGGGGCTAGTGCTTGGAGGGCGGAGTCCAGTGGTCCTCACTGGGCACGCGGACGCTTCTTGGGCAGACGACCAGGCTACACAGCGGTCGTCGCAGGGTTACACCTTCAGTCTTGGTTCCGGCTCTGTCTCGTGGCGGGCTACTCGCTCGTCCTCTGTTCTCAGCTCCAGTTGTGAGGCTGAGATCTACGCCGGGGCCATGGCTGCACAGGAGCTTCGTTGGCTCACCTACCTGCTGACTGACCTTGGAGAGCCGCCTCGTTCTCCTCCAGTGTTGTACGTAGACAACAAGGCCATGCTGGCCTTGTGTCGAGAGCAGCGCTTGGAGCACAGAACGAAGCACATTGCTCTCCGTTACTTTCTTGCTCGTGAGCTGCAGCAGCGTGGTCAGTTGCGACTTGCGTACGTGGCCTCTGAGGCCAACACTGCTGATGTGTTCACCAAGGCACTTGCGCCTTGTGACCATCAGCGCTTCTGCACCCAGCTGGGTCTTGTACCTGTCTTGCCTCACTTGCTCTCTTCTTGACCTTGCTTGTACTGTCACATATATATTCCTGCTCTTGCTTGTCTAGCTCTATATATATATGTGTACTCCTGCATGTGAACTGGCCCTGTTGCCCTGTCGTTGTGCTCGGACTGTGTGGTGACTTTGTGATCCACCCTGAGCTTGCTCTGCTTTGCTTGACTGGTCTTGTGACCCCTTGTTCTCCCCCACTTTGCCTATGGGGGTGTGTCAGAACATATATATAGCTTATGCTGTTGTGTAGGCTATAGTGGGGTATCCCATAGGGGGTACAACCCAATTAGGGTTTCCTATATGTACTCACTTCATTCATAGTTCATTCATTCTCGTTCTACTTTTCTCAGTAAGCCCTATCAAAACAGAAACCATGTGATTTCGATCGCACAGTACAATAAGTTTAAATATGAATAACAATATCAACATGAACCCTACTGCCCATACTCAATGCCATCAGTCACACTGGACAGGGATGCCACAGGGGAGTGGAAGCATATCTCCTCGCTGTCCGTGCTTCAAATAGGTGAGGATGGCGCGTAGGAAAACCGGCGAGCCTTCTTCTCCGGTGTACGCACCGGGCGGTCTACAAGGTCCGTGTTCCCCAAGCGCTTGACCGTGGCCACGTCACGCGGAGTGACTCCCTTTTCGCTGACGAGCCTTGTGTACGCATCTGATGCCATACGCATGAACCGACGATGAGTCCTGTCATCTTATGAGATGGGGCTGACACTGCTGGAATTGTCCACCAGACGGCCGACAGACTCTGGTACGACTTCGGCCATATCATTGTCGATCTCGTCATCCCATGTCGCGTAGTCAATGGCTTCCAGAATGAAGCCGGGAAGATCCAACTTTTCCAGCTTCCGTTGCAGGCCCATGAGGCTAGCCACGAGCTGCTCCACGATCTCGACATGCATATCGCTGTTGATCGCTGAGACACCCACTCGTTCGGGATGCTCCTGGTGCGCCAAAAGGTGAGCTGAATATGGGATGTCGCCACCCCCCAGAGCGCCTCGTACGTCCACTGAAATGTGTTTGCGGCTGAGGGTGATTGGCTGCTCCACATCCAAGCGGGAGGCAAGAGCGTCATGCCCCGTGTCTGGAAGTCCACCCACATCGTGCGGAATTCAGACTTGAAGAACGCCACAATGCCCTGCAAAACCGGGTTCCCCATGTCCGGGACTGTCCCATGGAGCTGCACGATACGAGTATGGGTTAGGTGGTGCATGCTGAAGGTCCCATATGTTTCCCGCTTGCCCTCTCCCCAAGTGAGCTTGTGCCGACGTGATGACACGAGGACGACGATGCGGCGGTCTTCGGCGAACTTCGCAGCGTTGAGGCCTAGCATGAAATTTGTGAACAGCTGCAATGGACAACAACAAATATCACAGAGACATTTCGAATGTACATTTTCAAGAGTCCATATACAAGTGACACAGGCAGTTAACCATCAAATGGCCCTTATTTCGGGAGTTATGCGACCGGAGCGTGTACGGCGGACGTACGCCCACTCGTCTCCGTTCACATCAAAGCCCAGCCGTATCGGCTCCCGGTCCCTGCTCACTACAATAGGCCTGAAGCGTTGGGCCCTGTCAGCGGAATAGAGAAGGCCGATGAACAGCCTCTTAAGTTCATTCCCAGTGCGCCCGCAGAATGGGTGCACGTATGGCTGTAGTCCTAGGAGGAGTGTAACCTCAACAAAGCAGTAGACGTCGCTAGGAGGAGCGCCCATGCGAGACATGAGATCCTTTAGACCAGCCATGGAAATAAAATAGCGGCCGCTAGTCCGAGATGCAGTTGTTATATCCGGTTGTTTTGCCGGATGCAGCGTCTGAGGTCGCGACTACTTGACAGAAACCGACCAATGCGTATGTGCTGGGGCACCAGGGCACCGGGTGTACTCGCCCTGCCCAATGCTTATTGACCATCCCTGTCCACACGAGCCATGGATTGCGCACTGACGTGTGTACATCTCATAGGCGCTTGAAGTCGTTCACGGTTGTGACCACATGTTTGTGCCCAGTATGCTCATTTGTTAGTGTGTTCTCTGTACCCTTTAGTGTTTTGGTACGGATGTCATGAGTATCCACAAATTTGGGTACATGTTTGTGCTGCTTATTAGACGGTTATTGACGATCACGATTCCCATGCGGATCTTTTTATAGAGTCTGCCCTTGTCGTGTCCATGCTGTGTTTTAATCGTCCCCATTATGGGCGTGTTTGGCATTATCTCATAGGCGATAATTTAAGTTTACCGTTATACATATGTCGTCCGGAATTTAGCTACACCCACGTGTAACACAACACTTTGTCGTGTCGCGACGGTGCATGGCGACGAAGGGACAAATTCTTCGGTTACACGCGATTGACAAGTGTCACTTTCGCGTAAGTGCTGCCATTCACGAACCGCCATGGTGGTATCCGCATTCTAGAATCGCGCGAAGGAAAGGATGTCAACATCAGCTCAGGAAATTGTTACTGATTGTGCGTACTTCTGCCTATAATTGGTTCTATCTGGCGAATGCCTACGTGCGATTTGTTTCCAGCTTAAGGTTTCGGCCTCTCTAGCAAGCTATTAGTCACCATGGTACTCAGAACCAAAGCACAGGCCGCGATACGTGGTCCCCGTAAGAATAAAGCCATTGCAACGCGTAGGCAACCGGCTGGAGCGCGGCGGGATAACACCACGATCCCAGAGTCGCTTGGCAACAAGCGGCTGCGCTCTCGTGAATTCACTGACAAAAAATCAATAAAGGAGAAGGCGGATGCGGCGACAGTTTCTGCATGGGGCTCGCGGCTGGTAGGCGACAAGGAGGAGCCTGCGCTGAACGACGCGCTGACAGTTCTGTTGATCGCACCAGAGTCATCGACGTTCAAGACGGTGTCGCTGTGTAATAACATGGGCGTTGGCTGTCAGGTGACGGCGCACGATGCTGTCTCGCTCGCCGAGAAGAAATATCTCGGGGATGCCGTCATGGATTTTCATAACATGTAAGTGTTAGTCTTACGCACCTCAGCAATCGCACGCATGAGACAACCTGCCGAGTTGCCTACTATGTTCTTCGTTCATCGTATTTTGTCCCCCCGCCCCTGTGCAGCCTTTTGAACATCAGGTACCCTAGATGCCCGAACGGGAAATCATGGGTGGTCCTTGACATCAAGGTGTATGCGTATGCCAAGATGCACAAGAAGCCGATCGGGAGATGCACGGGCCCCTCGGTATTCGAGTAC
Organism: Closterium sp. Naga37s-1; assembly: GCA_947471745.1. Lineage (NCBI taxonomy): Eukaryota > Viridiplantae > Streptophyta > Zygnematophyceae > Desmidiales > Closteriaceae > Closterium > Closterium sp. Naga37s-1. The sequence continues at coordinate 41,926 of CANJKZ010000816.1, forward strand.
AATTACATCGCAGTCCCAGTCTTTGCCAGGTATGTACGTGGATTCTTCAGGCTTTGAAATTGCATGTTCATCGTAGACGAATAACAGTGAATCGTGTGTCGTGCAGTGAGCACTATTCGCTGATGGTGGTCACCAACCCGAGCAGGATTGTAACACCGACGGCGGCGCCTGTGGAGTTCATCCTATTCGACAGCGATGACCTCCATGCCAAAACTACGGAGGCGTTCGACGGCACCAAAGCGTGAGATTCGTTTTAGAGTGCCCGACAACTCGTGTACATGTAACTTATGTGGGCGCCAATGACCTTGTGGCCATCTATCGTGCAGGTTATTGCACCTCATGTGCCAGCGAGATCATCCGGAGGTGGACCCAAAGATGGCTAGGGAGGCGCTCATCAACGCCACGACGAGAACCATGCAGGTAACCATGTTGTTTGTAAAACGTTGTCCCTTGCGCAACGCAGATTGCTGTCATTACGATATCGTGTTCTTATGCGGTCGACCTTGATGCACCGTTGTTGCGCAGGGTCACCAGATTCCCGAACAACCTAACAGGTGGGACTGCAGTGTGTACACCTAGTATCTCGAAGCACTGGTGACTTCTGGTTTCGTAACCGTTCGCGAGTACATATCGTTCCGGGGAGTGAGTGCAGAGAGATACCGCCACCAAATGCGCGGCGATCTGTGCTCCCATGCCGACGGCACACTGATTCTCGAACTACAGCACCAGGGTCTCCGCATCCCTCTGCAGCCTGTTCCAGTTATCGACAACAACGGTTACATGTGCGTTGACCCACCGGTGGACATTCGGAGAGAGTTGCTCAACCATAAGGAGAAGTTCGCCGTGATGGAGCATGGCATACAAGTTCTTACGGTCAAGATCGAGTATCTCGCCATCCGCAAAGGTGTGACGTCGGACGAGCTGAACGCAGGAGCGCGCCAACACTTGGGTGCCCTGGGTGACACGCCGGAGGCGACGGCGACGCCACGAAAGAACGCAAAAACCGAGTACACTGCAGATCAAGGCGGCCAGCTGGACATCGCACGGATACCTCAGACGCGTATAATGACGTGGATGGCTGCTATCTCACCATGCCCTGCACCGCGCACACGTGCCCTGAGAGATGGCCTGCTCCCTGCCATGAACACGACACCTGCTCTGGTCAGTCGACAGGAGCGTGGCCATCTTGCACTAGCGCTGCGCAGCCGCGATAAGTCTCCCAGCAGGCAGTTCCAGGTAACCCTAGAAGGGCAGCAAGCAGTGGTCGTACAGGTGTTATGTGGAACGCTGCGAAGCAGAGGTACTACGTCCGTACAATATCTGCTAGCAGGCAGCAAGTGCGTCTAGGGTCGTACGAAGACAGGGATGAGGCTGCATACGCATATGCGGCGGGAGCAGTTGTCCTTCGGCCGAACTCCCGTATAAGCTGCACGGTGCAACTGTCCGACGCAGAGAGGCAAGCACTAGCACGCTGCACCGAGGAGAATTTAAGGCTACTTGTGAAGTTTCGGCGTTGGAACCAATGGAGGGAGTGGAGGGCCGCTATGGAGGGATTGGAAGAAGCGCATCCCACCGGAGCTCGTTCCAGGCGCAAGGGCAGAGTGTCACAAGCTATCGATGACGTGAAGGAGGTGGAGGCGGCTACGCAGGCCACAGAGGACCAGCCCATGGCTGAAGAACCTGAGGACCCACCGGAGGACTACACAGACGACGAGGCGTTTGTGGACGATGATGAAGTATATGAACCAGGGAAGGATGACATGGAGGAGGAAGATGATTGGGAGGAGGTCAACTATGACGGCAATGCTGCATAAGGCCACGAGGTGGATAGCCATTAGACTCAACGCAGTAGCAGTACCTTGATGGTGTTTACAGACTAGATCTCGTGAAGTGCATCTGAATGTGTGTATTGTAGTTGTCGCGTTAATGCATACTTCCACATATTGTCTCTATAGATGGTTACGGAGAAGCAAATAGCCACTGCCTATCCAAGGGGAACAACTTGTAAAATGTCGCAAATTTCGTATCTCGAATGTTTGTCGCAGTTACGGAAGTGCTGGCGAGTGTTTAGTCTCGCAGAGCGATTTACAGAAACGGGTACAAGTTTCGGGCCGAACCATCCTAGCACGACGACAATCTACATGTGCATCGAGTGGCCGAAACTGGCATGTAATCAACCAGGCCACTCCAGTCGTGACATGTGTACATATGTACGCGTGGCCAACAGTAGGTAGCAATTTCTGCGGTGGGCAATGACGGTCTCCGACTTTGCGATATCCACATTAGTGCCGGGGGGGGGGGGAAGGGGGGGGGGGGGGGGGGGGACGAGACAGAGTGAGAATACAACTCTAGGCCATTTAGCTCCTGCCGAGTCTGCAGTAGTCGCTTCTGTCTTTGCGCGAGTTCGAGATGAGTACTCCTGGGGGGGGTCGTTCCGTGCGTGCGAAAATGCGCCGGGGTAGTTGGCATCCTCGTATCAGTACCCGGAGAAGAGGAAGAAAGGTGGACGTGTACCAGAGCCTAAGAGGCGCAAAATCACCACGTCAAAGAATGGCAAGGAGGCGAAGGAAGCAGGGCACACAAAAGGTAACACATCGGAGACCGTATATTTATTATCATGTTGGTGTCGGTAATGCATGACACGGATGAGATATAACACCGTGATATGTACCCCACCCGTTGTCCCAACGACTCAAGAGGATGCACTTCAGTTACAATGCGCCGAAGATGTTGGGGGAGGCGCCACGGATGCAGCCGCCACACCAATTGTCGCGAGCGCGAACGCTGTGGATGACAACACCGAGGCAATTAAGGAACGCCTGATGGACCAGTTAATGGAAGGCGAGGAGGACGACGACGGGGATGAGAACGCTAGTGGTCAGTCTTCAAGCAATGACCCGTGCGGGAACGACGGCGAAGAGGGAGGAAAAAGCGCAAAGAACCAGCCAGTGGTCACGTAACACGCGAAGAATTTGAGGAGTTGCGTGATTCCGATATGGAAACCGTGAAGACAATGGTTCGTCTGGAGACACACGTACTCACTATTGCTCTTGGCAAGGAGCGTAAGCGCAAGCGAGCGTCACCGCGTGCAGCGGCATCGCGCGAAAGGGACACCGTGAAGCGGAAACGCCAGCAAACTGATGATGACGCATCCACGTGCGATGAGGACGAGCTGGAGACGAAAGTGGCACGGAAGGTGGGCGTTTACTGATAACGTGATATCGGCTTCGAATTTTTGGCCATATGGATTTCGTCACCATTTTCACTCCCCCCCCCAACGAATTTTCCTTTGTCGTAGGGAGTATGCGACATGGTAAAGGATCATCTGTTTCTAGAAGCCCCGAACGAGAAAATGGACTTCTATCCGAGCCGCAACGCCAAAACTGCCGGCCTCTACCAAGTGGTGGCCACGATTCCCCCAAAAACTGCGACTATGGCTTTAGACGCCGATAAGGTACGACAACAAGATCTGAACAAGACATTGTCCGAGTACAAAACAAGCTTGGCCGGGCGCGCTCGCGACGTTTTTCTTCCCCGTTTCGGTCTTTTCCGTGACGACGAGGACCGGGTCAGCCCTTGGGCACATAAAGCGGAACGCACTGCGCTTCGTGTTCGCATAAGATATGGCCCACCCATCGAAGATGAGGGTGCGTGATCGCATGTCATATGGCCGCTGTAATTGGAAAAACGCCATGATCGCAATGCCAGCGAGGACCACCACGAACACTCACCCCTCCCTCTCACCCATGCCGTCTACCCTTGTACACATGTCAATTGTTGTGTGCGCAGCGGACCCCGCCTTGTGCAGGTGGCACTTCAGCATGGATGGACTACCCTCTGCGTCCGGAGCGTTCTCGGCATGCGCCATCTCGCCACATGTCGTGGCTCGAGCACTTGGTACGTTGCCTACGCTGCGCACATATGGTGTTGCAACGTCCATACATATTTTCCGAAGTAAAGAAGTGTCTCTTGCCATCGCAGATCACGGACGCCATTATCAACTGGAATGTGCGCAAGGGGAATCTGCACAATTCTCCTTGCGAGAACGGCGCATCGGTGCGTCGAATTCAGAAGTTGGCGATTGATGCCATTGTGGATGTTGTGTGCGGCAACGAGGGGGTTGTGTATGACGAGGCGAAGAAGTCCTGGAAGTGGGGCAGGCATGGGCTCTGTCTATCATCTTGCGGGCTGGAATCCTTACTAGAGGATGGCGAGGACTCTGAGGACGGTGGTCACGAGTCTAACGTGCTCTCATCGGATAGTGACTCCGATGCTTCGGATGCGAGGTGGTTGGGTCAACTATGATAAAACCATTTGTATGACTTGGGATGACGTAGGTGTTTAGAAGAGGCAGGGTGTAGTGATTGATGTTGTGGTGCTTTTGAGTAATTAGACAAAAACATTACTGTCCAATTGGTAGCACATATGGGCGACCGTGCAGTTGTTACACCAAATCACAAACGATACCCAGTACTGGTACGCCGACTTTTGCGGCGCCATTTGCGCCGTGGTCTGCGGCGTAATTTGCGGCGTGTTAGATATGGGCCCTTAGATGCGATTTTACTCGCACGACGTGCGTAAATGGCAATCGTACAATCTGCGACGTGGTCGTCCATCCTCTGGTATCTACAATAGGCCGAGATTTATCGTCCAGTGTCTTTTTGCCACATGGGTGGTGGAGATGGTCACAGGTGTAATATCGTGCGCTACGTGAGGGTTACAAGTGGTGGGACGAGTGGTGTCAGGTGTCCTAGTTGGACAGATAGTATCGCCAATCCGACGGCGTGTGAATGTATATACAGATTAAATGACTAATCGCACACGTACATCTGGGCCGGACGGACGATCGCGATGAAGTGTATCCGTGAGATTACTGGTGCTTGACGGCCTATCCGGAAAGGCCAGGTGTCGCGCCCTGGAGGAACTGTTAAACATGGGATGCCAAAATCTCGATCGTACACCTGTGGCCATCTAGACCCTACATGCGGCACAGTATGATTCGTCGGGGATGGGATGCCATCTGGCATAAAGCGTAATTCCACGTGGATGATTCATGATGACGTGGAATAGTGACTTCATGTATGCTCAAATGTAGCAATATGGCGATACACAGATGTAACCGTATAGTGTCTGCATGGTAACGTAAATGTCACTGAGTTGAACATCACGGAGAAATGACACCTACGACACTGCTGGAGCTACTGCAGAGTTGCTGGAACCGTTGCTGCAAAGCTGCGGAAAAGTTGCGGATAAGTCACCTTTCACGCAACCGTGTCATGGAAGCCTTTGACCTAGACTTTTTTTTGCCGAAACTTAAGTTGTGGAAAAGCAACTTTGAAGTTGCTGGCACGCAACTTTTCGGGCCTAGGATTTTCGAGATGTAGTAAAACCGTCGTTAGAGAAACATCATCGCAGAACGGGCGAGCAGTCGACACGAACCATTATTGATGTAAACAGAATCTGCCTCCTATTCAAAATAGCAGCCGAGCAGACTCAGCATGAGCAAAGGGTTCGCTCATCGACTGTCAAGCAAGAGTGTTACAAGGCGACATATGCAGTTTCGCGTGTGGGGCTACTAGCTGAAGCACCCCCGCCGGCGTGCTGCGATGCCTTCGAACGACTCTGACTCGTGGTTGAGGCGAGAGTGTCACGAAAGGGCGACAACCTGACAAGGCGACGAGGTGACCTGACAAGGCGACGAGGCGACATGATGACAGGGCGACGAGACGACATATGGCAGGGCGCGTACGAGCGCCGGTGGTCTCACCAGCGACGACGACGACGAGGCGCTTAACGTCGAGCGACGGCGAGCGAGCGAGTGACGTCATCCGGGCCATGGAGCTGCGTGAAGCTGGGGGTTGCAAGTCCAAAATAAGGCAATCCCGGGAACCGTGGAGTAAAGTGGATCATAAAGGACTCGAAGTCACTTCGAGGATGAGTGGGTCTATAAATTACGAGGATGAGTGAGTGTTGCGAATAGAATGCACAGCAGAGGCAATGCTCTTATACGGAAGGGGCGCACCATGCGAGTTCGACCCTTCGCTTACAGTGCTGCATTCGCGATTTCAGGTGCTCGTGGTTGTTTCCGCTGCATACCGTATTCCCCCGGATAGAAGACCCCCCCAAAATACAACACCCTCGGGTACCTAATACGGGGGGGGGGTACTTTATTAAACCTCGATTTTGTTATACCCCCCCTTTGGGGGGTGATCAATATAAGACCCTCCCTTTTCCCCTATAGGGGGGTTTTCCATGTACTTTTCATTTGTTTTGTTTGAAACTGGGGCATTCTATAGTGCGAATTCAACTTTCGGGGGGTGAATTCTCGTGTCAAGGGATTGATTTGCTGCGTCAGGGGGCCAGTCTGCTGCGCCAGCTGGCAGAATTTGGGTGTTAGGGGGCAAAAATGTTGCGTGAGAGGGGCGAATTTTACTGTGACGGGCGAATTCGTTTTGACTCGACAAGCGATCACCAAAAGCAAACCCACAACTTCGGTATTAAATTTGGTCTTGAAAAAACTAAAAAAAAAAAAGTAATACCATATGAAGAGACCCGGGTGTTCTAATTTGTTTTCCTTTGTTAAGACCCGCCCCATTTTTTCTAGGGATTTAGCATAAGACCCTAGGGTCTTATATCCGGGGGAATACGGTACGTCTCTCATTGGATAAATGGCGTGTACAAAAGTGAACGTCTGAAGGATGTCGATGAATGTCGACCCTCGGATCAACAGTTCCAACCGTCAGGATTCACCGACATCCCTCGACATCGAGTTTTTGCAGTACTTTGTACACGCCATAATTTCATCCAGGGCAGTTGGTCGCTTTGCCTGCCACTGTGTGGAAGCCACGCGACGGAACAAGATTCAACAGTGTTGTAGCGCTCAACCCAAGTGTTCCGTTAGCGACGGCGAAATGTCTGGCAGTGCTTGCCTGCGAGCCGCACCCAGAAATCTGCTCGGCTACTTGGGGCTTTGATGGAGGCCAGGCAGGTACCCGTGAGTCGCGCTGTGATTCGGCGATGTACTGTTGCCTGTTGTCATGCAAGTTACTACCAGCGCGGAACCTAAACAGTGCTTTAAATATATATTAGCACTTCACTATATTTTCCCAACTAATTTAGGCTTGTGATGAATGTGTTTTTGGGTTCCTTACAGACAGGGCAGCTCAACAAAGCATACAACACCCGACCGTTCTTCGCCCGTTACAGCTTGACAGTGTTCGCCACTTTGGGCATCATCTCGGGCAGATTTAGTCATCTGTGACAAGGAGCCAGGAGAAACATGGGTGACAGATGTGACGGTGACTGATCCGGTGCTCAAGACACACCTTGCTTCTTCAGGCTCTTGGGGACATTCTCGGCCAAGAAGAAGTCCACGCAGGGGAAGTGAACCAGCGATGCCAAGCTGATGCTCTGTTCTCCAAATCGAACAAGGCGATTTGGCAGCGTTCCCTCAGGCCCCAGCCGACCCATGGGAGCCATAGCTGGGGGGCCTGTGGCACGTCCTGGAAAACGGGCTGGGCCAGGGCTGGACCTGGGGGGGGTAAGGAGCTGGGCAGGGGTCCTCCATAGAGCGGAGCGGAGTGTCAGAATATTATGTTTCTTTAGTCTGCAGTGGGGTACTCAATAGTGAGTACAGCCCAATTTAGGGTTTGCTATATGTACTCAACTGCTTGCTAGTGAAACCCCTTCCTTCCATTCCTCATTCCTTCACATGGTATAGAGCTGTCTCGATCCTTGGGCCCACCACTGAAATTTTTTTTCCTACCCGAGGCGCGCGTCGCGCCTGCCCTTAACGGCCCTTAGCGGCCCCTCGTAAGGCCCTTCGCGGCCCCTCGTTAGCCCCCCCCCTTCGCGGCCCCTCGTAAGGCCCCTTCGCGGCCCCTCGTTAGGCCCCTTCGCGGCTCCTCGTAAGGCCCCTTCGCGGCCCCTCGTTAGGCCCCCCTCGCGGCCCCTCGTCAGGTCCTTCGCGGCCCCTCGTACGGCCCTTCGCGGCCCCTCGTACGGCCCTTCGCGGCCCCTCGTACGGCCCTTCGCGGCCCCCCGTAAGGCCCTGTCGCGGCCCCTCGTCGCGGCCCCCCGTCGCGGCCCCCCGTATCGGCCCCGTCGCCCGGCGTCGCCCCTGTCCCGGACCTGTCGCGGCCCTGCCCCGACCCTGTCGCGGCCCTATCGCGGCCCTGCCCCTGCCATGCCCCGACCCTGCCCAGGCCCCGCCCTCCTCATGCCTGTCGTGGCGCACCAGGGGCCCGTGCACCGCCCCCCCCCCCTTTTCCCGTCGCCTTACGTGGCGAGCCGGGGGGGGGGGGGGGGCGCGCGTCGCCCCTTCTTCCGCCTGCTCTGGCGCCCTGGGAGGCCGCGCGTCGGCCCCCGTACTCCTCCCCCCCCCCTCCCCCCCCCCCCCCCCCCCTCAGGTCGCCTCAACAGGCGACGGGAGGGGCGACCTGGGGGGGGCCGTGCGTCAGAGCAGCCGCCCCTGGTGCAGCCGCCTCTGGCCCCTGGAGCAGCCGCCCCTGGCCCCTGGAGCAGCCGCCCCTGGTGCAGCCGCCCCTGGACCTCAGCAGCCGCCCCTGGCCCCTGGAGCAGCCGCCCCTGGACCCCGCGACGCCGCCCCTGGACCCGGTGCCGCCGCCTCCCTGTGCTGCCCATTGCCGCCCGTTGTTGCCCGTTGCTGCTCTCCCCCCCCCCCCCCCCCCCCCCCCCTCTTCGTCTCCCTGCTGCGCGTGCAGCCGTGGAATGGAGGGTATGGGGGTGGCGGGTATGGGGGTGATGGATGGTATGTTTCCCTTCCCCTCCTCCTCCTTTGTCTCCCACTGCTGCAGCTGCCGCTGAGGGGGGTGGATGTGTGGGAGCCAAAGGCGTGGTGCTAGGGGGTGGGGTGTGAGTGAACCTAGGGGTGCAGTAGGGGGTGTGTGAAATGGGGGTGGGATAGTTTGGGGAGGTTGAAGGGGGTGGCCGCCGTGAAGCCCGCAGCTCCAGTCGCCCGTGAGACCGTTGCGCCAGTCGCCCGTGAGCCTGTTGCGCCAGTCGCCCGTGAGCCCGTTGCTCCAGTCGCCTGTGAGTCCGTTGCTCCTGCCGCTCAGAGTTAGCCGCGGAGCCAGTTACTCCAGTAGCCCGTGTGCCAGTTGCTCCAGTTGCCAGTGTGCCAGTTGCTCCAGTTGCCCGTGTGCCAGTTGCTCCAGTTGCGCCGTATGCCAGCAGCTTCAGCTGCCGTCCACTACCTCCTCTCCTCTCATAGTCCCTCCTCCTCCACACTTGCCCTCTGCGATAGCCTCTAGCTTTGCTTACATTTGTGAACTTTAAACTGTTGCTTCTTGTACTTGTGCTCAGAATGTGTGGTGACATTGTGATCCACCCTGAGCTTGTTCTGCATTGCTTGTTGTGCTGATTACACCCCACTTTGACTATGGGGGTGTGTCAGAAGATTATGTTTCTCTAGTCTGCAGTGGGGTACTCAATAGTGAGTACAGCCCAATTTAGGGTTTGCTATATGTACTCAACTGCTTGCTAGTGAAACCCCTTCCTTCCATTCCTCATTCCTTCACACGGAGGCTCATTGTGATCTCCGCCCCTGGCCCTGAGCAGGCTGCAGTCGCCGTGGGGTACTTGGCTGGCAGGGTGTCCTGCGTGATCTTACAATACGGTATTACTTCAATGCCTGTTTTGATTTGCACAGTATTGCCTCAATACCATACCGTGCGCCACAACTGTATAGCTCCTCGATTGCATGCATGCTTAGGTCTGTTAACAACCTGCTTTTGCATTGCCTGTACCTTATACATAGAAAGATGGTGCTGGTGGCTTGGTTGCTGCAGGCTGTAACGAGGAGATGGCGCTGGTGGCGCGTGTTGTGTTCAATTATTGCGGGAATGGAATGTGAGCCTTGTTGGGGGGAGCATATCTTTCAAGAAAAGAGCACAGGCCGTAAACATGAGTACAAGGAAATGTGGAGCTAATGAGACAGCTGTCAATGGGAGCTACCCTTCTTACAGAGCTCTGATATAGTAGGCAGCAGCTTGGAACAAGACACGCCACTCAGACTTCATAGTAAGACTTTGAGACAGCACCCGTGCTGTTGCAGTTGTTAATTGTCGTCGAAATGGTGACGGTCGATCCTGAGTACAACCCAGCGTCGATCAATGCCTTCAAGGTGCCGACTGGCTCATAAGCCGTAGTGAGGGAAACCTTTTCCTCTATGGCGCATTCCCAGAAAGGCCTCAATGGGTTTGTTACTGGTTTGAATGTGCACGGGATCTCGGTCAGGAGGTTGCCGTCTTTGTTGAATGTCGGATTGGAGAATGTTGGGGTCGATGTCAAGGGTAAGTAAACGCGCATGATAAATTTGCCAGATTGGAGAGTGGATGTACTGCAAGGGGCGACACGGGGGAAGGGGGTTTGGGTGGGGGAAAAGGTGGTAAACTAATCCCCTCGTCAATAATCCTGAGATGCACGCTCACTTATCCAGGCAGATCTACCCTCCCAGCATGATAGAGCGAAGATTACTACGAGCTCGTATGTGCAAAAAAATCCCGATCGTCTAGGAAAAAAAAACTCAGCGTGAGGTGTGAGATGATGCTTACAGGTTAAACTTCCAGCTGCTCTCGATAGACGGGCAGCCTCCAGGGGAAGAATAGATTTGACTAGTAACCCAGTCTGCACACCACCAACGAAGAAGGGAGGGGAAACAGCAAGGGGCAGTGGACGGAAATGAGGATTAGAGAACGGAATCAAAGGAAGAAGAGGAGCATGAAGTTCAACTGAGGTGATGATATCGCATATTGAAAGAAAACGCAGAGAGCGCGTGCGGCGAGAGAGCGGCGCGTCACGCGCCGCTGGGAAGCGCAAAAAAACACTTAAAAGTATCGAAACCGCAACTCTAGGGTTACATGACAAACGCAAGAAAAGAGTCAAGGTTCAAAATTGTGGGTGCTCGAGTGACTAGATGAGCAACTTCTGAGTCACTTTGCGGGTATGTTCTGCATACTTCAAAGTTTACGTTCCGTGCTGGTATGCGGTTTCCAATAGCAACCCGAATGTCGCTTGCCAAGTTACTCAACAGGCTGCTTGTAAGTGACTTTCCAACCTCACCCAAATGCTACGGACACGCAGCACAATGTCAGAACATATATATATAGCTTATGCTGTTGTGTAGGCTATAGTGGGGTATCCCATAGGGGGTACAACACAATTAGGGTTTCCCATATGTACTCACTTCATTCATAGTTCATTCATTCTCGTTCTCATTTTCACATGGAATCAGAGCAGGTCCCCTCCTAGGGACTGTTCCTTGGGCCCACCGAAACGCGCCTCGAGTCGCGCCTGCCCCTTTTTTTAAGCGGCCCGTCGAGTCGCACCTAGCGGCCCGTAGTGCCGCCCTTACGGTCGCGTCGAGCCGCCATAGCGGCTGCGGCGCGCCGCCCCTTTTCCCGGCCCGTCGCCGCCCTTACCCGCGGCTTTACGCCGCCCTCACCGGCGGCTTCGCGCCGCCCCTTACCTGCGGCCCCGCCGCCTCTCTCTTCGCGGCCCCGCCGCCATCTCTCGCTGCGGCCCCGCCGCCACTCACTGCGGCCCCGCCGCCCGTCTTCGCGGCCCCGCCGCCTCTCTCGCTGCGGCCCCGCCGCCTCTCACTGCGGCCCCGCCGCCCTACTTCGCGGCCCCGCCGCTTCTCTCGCTGCGGCCCCGCCGCCTCTCTCGCTGCGGCCCCGCCGCCTCTCTCGTTGCGGCCCCGCCACCCTTCCCTGCGGCCCCGCCGCTTCTCTGCAGCGGCCCCGCCGCCCGTCTTCGCGGCCCCGCCGCCTCGCTACGTCAACGGCCCAGCCGAGCCGCCCAACAGCAGCGCAGCCGAGCCGCCCAGCAGCAGAGCAGCCGAGCCGCCCCGCCGCCGAGCCGCGCTGCAGCCGAACCGCCCGGCCGCCGAGCCGCCCTGCCGCCGAGCCGCCCTGCTGCCGAGCCGCCCGTGAGCCGAGCAACCGAGCCGCCGTGCAGCCGAGCCGCCCTGCTGCCGAGCCGCCCTGCCGCCGAGCCGCCCGGGAGCCGAGCCGCCGAGCCGCCCTGCCGCCGAGCCGCCCTGCCGCCGAGCCGCCCTGCCGCCGAGCCGCCCGGGAGCCGAGCCGCCCAGCAGCCGAGTCGCCGGGCCGCCCTACTGCCGAGCCGCCCGACCTGCCCTGCCTGGTGAGCACAGCACCACTGTTACTGCGTGCCCTTCCCCTACTGCTTGCACTACTACACTGTCGTCGTCATGGCTACCCCTAGTGTCCTCGCTTTTGACGCTGAGGGTCGAGCCATTGACTTTGAGGTCTGGGTCGACGACCTGCAGCTGTTCTTACAGTGCGATAGGGCGGACGGTCTTTCCCTCTTTGACCTCACCTCTGGCGCCTCTCCTGCCCCTGCTGCTGATGCTGACCCCACTGTTCGCTCTCAGTGGGCCACCCGCGATGCTGCTGCACGTCTTGCTGTGCGTCGCCACCTGCCTACCACTGAGCGCGCGCACTTTAGTCAGTACAAGAGTGCTCAGACCTTGTACGACGCTGTAGTTGCGCGCTACTCTTCCCCTGCCACTGCTGCCCTTAGCCGCCTCATGCTACCGTACCTCTTTCCTGACCTTGCTGCCTTTCCCACTGTCGCTGACCTCATTACGCACCTCCGCACTAGTGACACTCGCTACCGTGCCGCCCTTCCTGCTGAGTTCTGCGCCAAGAACCCCCCCCCCATGTACATCACTCTCTATTACATAGTCACACGCCTCCCTGACTCCCTTCACGTAGTCAGGGACCACTTCCTCTCAGTCTGTCCCACCACTCTCACTGTCGACCTCCTCGAGAAGTCCCTCCTGGCGGCGGAGAAGAGCATCGTCGCTGTAGGAGCCTCTCGTGGTGACCCTCGCACCCCCATCTTTGAGGGGTGTTCTCCTTCCCCCCTGCTGCCCTCTGTTGCCTCTGCTGCTGCTGCCGACCTGCTTGGTCTTGAGCCGGTCTGCGCGGCGTCTGCCCCTAGCGGGAGACGCCGCCCTGGCAGGGGCAAGGGGGGCAAGGGCGCGGGTGGACCTGGCGGGGGCGGTGGAGGTGGCGGTGGAGGCGGCGGAGGGAGTGGGAGTGGCGGTGGGAGTGGTGGCGGGGGCGGTGGTGGCGGTGTCAGCAGCGGAGGAGGAGGCGGTGGCGGCGGCAGCGGTGGGAGCGGAGGCAGCGGTGGTGGTGGAGGTGGAGGCGGCGGTGGCGGAGGGGGTGGAGCTGGTCGGGGTGGTGCCCCGCAGCGTAGCGGCTCTGGTGGTGGCCAGCGTCAGCAGCAGCAGCAGCAGCAGCGTTCGCGGGACATCCCCCCGCCCCAGCAGCTCCGTGAGTGGTACACGCAGCGTCAGCGGGGTGGGGGTTTTGGTCCGTGCACCTACGTCCTTCGTTCCGGCGACCGCGCGGGTGAGCAGTGTGGAGGTGCCCACCCCACCCAGCGCTGCTTTGGCCGCCTGACGGACGCTTGGCGTCAGCAGTTCCCCGAGGCTAGTGAGATTCCCCGTCGGGGAGAGCTGTCTAGGGCTGGCGTAGCTATCTTTGATCTTGACTTTGATGCTATCCTTGCTGCCATGTATGCTGTGACTATTAGTGAGGAGGGTGACTGTTACCGGTGTTTCCCGCCCGACCCGGGCATTGGTACTGCTGCGCCAGGTACTTCTGCGGCTGCTGCTCTAGGTGCCAGTGCGTCTGCACTCTCAGGTACTGGTGAGGCTGCGCTCTCAGGTACTGCATCGGCTTCGGCCTCCCTCACCTTCACGCTTGACTCAGGGGCTTCTCGCTCCTTCTTTCGAGACCGCACCACACTCACGCCGCTTGGCCGGCCGGTTGCAGTCTCCCTGGCTGACCCCTCTGGGGGTCCTGTCCTCTCTCACTTCTCCACTGTCCTCCCGTGTCCGGCTGCCCCCTCGGGCACCTTGTCTGGTCTGTACCTCCCCTCGTTCTCGACGAACTTGGTGAGTGGTGCTGACCTGCAGGATGCGGGGGTTCACCAGTTTACTCCTGCGAGTCAGCGGGTGACCCACTGCTCGGACGCCCGCACAGGCCGACACCTGGCCACGTTTTCGCGTCGGCCGGGGTCGAGTCTCTACACCCTGACCACTGAGTCTCCTCCTGTCCCTGCGTCTGGCCAGGTAGCTGCGTCGGGTCAGGTGTTTGCTGCTGCGTCCAGGTCTGGTCCTGAGTCTGCCCCCTGCTCGTGTCGCCGCCTGTCTCAGGAGACTCTCCTGTGGCACCACCGTCTTGGCCACCCCTCCTTGCCTCGTCTTCGGGGCATGGCTTCCCGTGTCCTTGTCTCTGGTCTTCCCCGGTCTCTCCCTCCCCTTCCCTCGGGACCCGGACCTTCCTGTGTCCCCTGTGTCGAGGGGCGGCTCCGGGCTGCCCCTCACTCCTCCCAGTTTCCCCCGACAGAGGCTCCTCTGCAGACGCTTCACATGGACGTGTGGGGCCCGGCCCGCGTCCGTGGGCAGGGTCACGAGCGCTACTTCCTGCTGGTGGTTGACGACTACTCGCGTTACACCACAGTCTTCCCCTTGCGCAGCAAGGGTGATGTTACTGAGGTGTTGATCGACTGGATCCGCGCAGCTCGTCTCCAGCTCAGGAGGAGCTTCGGCTCGGACTTTCCTGTTCTGCGTCTGCACTCTGACCGAGGTGGAGAGTTCTCCTCTGGCCTTCTGCGAGCCTACTGTCGTGCACGAGGCATCCGCCAGACCTTTACGCTTCCGGACTCTCCACAGCAAAATGGGATTGCTGAGCGCCGCATTGGCATGGTCATGGACGTCGCTCGTACGTCCATGATGCATGCGGCTGCCCCCCATTTTCTGTGGCCGTTTGCGGTTCGGTACGCGGCGCATCAGATCAACCTTCACCCCAGGGTCTCCCGGCCGGAGACCTCCCCAGCTCTGCTGTGGACGGGGAAGGTCGGCGATGCGTCTGCGTTCCGTGTCTGGGGATCTCGGGCGTTTGTCCGCGACTTGTCTGCGGACAAGCTGTCCCCTCGTGCTGCTCCCTGTGTCTTCCTCGGCTTCCCCCCTGACGCCCCAGGGTGGCAGTTCTACCACCCCTCCTCTCGTCGTGTTCTGTCCTCCCAGGACGTCACGTTCGACGAGTCAGTCCCCTTCTACCGCCTCTTCCCCTACCGCACTCCTTCCCTCCCCCCGCCACCGCACTTCCTTGTGCCAGGTCCCCCCCCGGTAGACCCCCTTCCCCCTCAGGGTCCTGCCCCTTCAGGTGTGTCCCAGGTAGACGCAGTCGAGCCGGTCGAGGTTGCTGGTGACTCTGGTCCTGCTGCGGGTGCTGAGCCTGGGGGTGCTGACTCTGGGGGTGCTACGCGCGTGGGTGCTGAGCCTGGGGGTGCGGAGTCTGGGGGTGCTGAGCCTGGGGGTGCTGCGACTGGGGGTGCTGAGCCTGGGGGTGCGGAGTCTGGGGGTGCTGAGCCTGGGGGTGCTGCGACTGGGGGTGCTGAGCCAGGGGGTGCTGCGTTTGGAGCTGCTGAGCCTGGAGCTGCGGAGCCTGCGGCCACTGGACCTCCCCTTGTGGCGTCTGGCGGTGCGGGACCTGGCGGTTCTCCGGGTGCTTCGCCTCGGCGGGAGCCCCTCTCTCCACAGGAGCTGCGCGAGTGGTTTGCTCGCCGCTGGAGACGTACTGCTGGAGCCGGAGCTCCTTCGACTGCTGAGGGTACTTGTGCCGCTGGTCCCGGAGCTGCTGGGCCTTCGGGTCCGCCTGGAGCTGGAGCTGCTGCGGGTGTTGGTGCTGCTGGTGCTGCTGGAGGTCCTGCCCCTGGAGGTGCTGCTGGCGCTGGTGCTGCTGCTGAGGGTGCTGTCCCTGCTGTGTCTGGAGTCGCCGCGCGGCCTCGGCCGTACTTCGTTCCACTCCTACAGCAGGTTCTTGGTCTTTCTCCTCCTGCAGCGTGTCCACCGCCTGTTCAGTCACAGTCCCAGTTAGAGCCCGCCTCCCCACTTCCTGCTCCCTCTCCTTACACTGGTCCCACTGGAGGTCTTGCTGAGCGTCGTGAGCCTGCGTCTCGTCCTGTGTCGCCTGTTCGTGCTGCTCGCGCTAGTGGTCGCGGTTCGCGTCAGCGTCCTCCTCCTGTCCCTGGCACGCACCGGAAGTCTTTGCGTCCGTCCACTGCTCCTCTGCGTGCCCCTTTGCCTTCTCCTCCTGAGTCCTCTCTTCCTGCACTTACCGACCCAGAGTCCGACTCTCTTCGTGCTACCAGTCCTACTGTCACACGTCTCCTTGCTACTGTCGTCACTGACCCCTCTTTTGAGTCCACTGCTGCGTCTGCTCTTGTTGCTGAGCTCGTCGACTTTGCTGCTCGCTGTCGTCTAGACTACGCTGCCGGTCTTGTTGCTGAGTCTGCGTCTGTCTGTCCTCCGTCCGTCGGGGGTGAGTGTGCTCTTGGCACGGACGTCCTTGAGGACAGGCAGGAGGAGTTCCAGTGTCTGGCTGCTGCTTCACCTCATCTCGCGTCCGTACTACTTGCCCCTGAGGGAGACCCGGATGCACTAGACATTCCGACTCCGCGCTCTTACGCGGAGGCCGTAGAGGGTCCCTACTCCTCTCAGTGGCAGGCAGCTATGGATGCAGAGATGGCGTCCTGGAAGTCCACAGGCACCTACGTTGACGCGGTTCCCCCTCCTGGGGCGAACATCGTCAGTGGCATGTGGATCTTCAGAGTGAAGCGGCCGCCGGGCTCTCCACCTGTCTTCAAGGCGCGGTACGTCGCTCGTGGCTTCAGTCAGCGGCAGGGAGTTGACTACTTTCAGACCTTCTCTCCCACCCCGAAGATGACCACTCTTCGGGTGCTGCTGCACATAGCCGCTCAGCGCGACTACGAGCTCCACTCTCTTGACTTCAGCACTGCTTTCTTGCAGGGTAGCCTGCACGAGGAGATCTGGCTGCGCCGTCCACCTGGCTTCACTGGGACTTTCCCTCCTGGCACCAAGTGGAGCCTCCGACGGCCAGTCTACGGTCTCCGCCAGGCACCGCGTGAGTGGCACGACACACTGAGGACTACGCTTGCGGCTCTTGGGTTTGCTCCCTCTACTGCTGACCCGTCGTTGTTTCTGCGCACCGACACTTCTTTGCCGCCGTTCTACATCCTCGTGTACGTCGACGACTTGGTCTTTGCCACAGCTGACACTGCTGGACTAGCCTACGTGAAGTCCGAGCTGCAGAAGAGACACACGTGCACAGACCTGGGTGAACTGCGCAGCTACTTTGGCTTGCAGATCACTCGGGACAGAGCACGCCGCACCATTACCTTGACTCAGTCACACATGGTGCAGCAGGTCCTTCAGCGCTTCGGCTTCACGTACTCCTCGCCTCAGGCCACTCCTCTGTCTACTCGCCACTCGCTCTCAGCTCTGCCTTCAGATGAGTCCGTAGAGTCGAGTGGCCCGTACCCAGAGCTTGTTGGTTGCCTCATGTACCTGATGACCTGCACACGACCTGACCTTGCATACCCTCTTAGCATTCTTGCACGCTATGTTGCTCCTGGGAGACACCGACCAGAGCACATGGCTGCAGCGAAGAGGGTGTTGCGCTACTTGTGCAGTACGTCGGGCATGGGGCTAGTGCTTGGAGGGCGGAGTCCAGTGGTGCTCACTGGGCACGCGGACGCTTCTTGGGCTGACGACCAGGCTACGCAGCGGTCGTCGCAGGGTTACACCTTCAGTCTTGGTTCCGGCTCTGTCTCGTGGCGGGCTACTCGCTCGTCCTCTGTTCTCGGCTCCAGTTGTGAGGCTGAGATCTACGCCGGGGCCATGGCTGCACAGGAGCTTCGCTGGCTCACCTACCTGCTGACTGACCTTGGAGAGCCGCCTCGTTCTCCTCCAGTGCTGTACGTAGACAACAAGGCCATGCTGGCCTTGTGTCGAGAGCAGCGCTTGGAGCACAGAACGAAGCACATTGCTCTCCGTTACTTTCTTGCTCGTGAGCTGCAGCAGCGTGGTCAGTTGCGACTTGCGTACGTGGCCTCTGAGGCCAACACTGCTGATGTGTTCACCAAGGCACTTCCGCCTTGTGACCATCAGCGCTTCTGCACTCAGCTGGGTCTTGTACCTGTCTTGCCTCACTTGCTCTCCTCTTGACCTTGCTTGTACTGTCACATATATATACCTGCTCTTGCTTGTCTAGCTCTATATATATATGTGCACTCCTGCATGTGAACTGGCCTTGTGGCCTTGTCGTTGTGCTCGGACTGTGTGGTGACTTTGTGATCCACCCTGAGCTTGCTGTTCTTTGCGTGACTGGTCTTGTGACCCCTTGTTCTCCCCCACTTTGCCTATGGGGGTGTGTCAGAACATATATATATAGCTTATGCTGTTGTGTAGGCTATAGTGGGGTATCCCATAGGGGGTACAACACAATTAGGGTTTCCCATATGTACTCACTTCATTCATAGTTCATTTATTCTCGTTCTCATTTTCACACACAACTACCCACCCACGCACTGCAACGCCACGTGGCGAACCAGTTCAACTTCCGTCTCCACGTAAGCGTATACTACCAGACACGCAACTTCAATACACGCCGTCCGATTTGGGACCCGAAAACGCAATCCAAGCTCTCCAGGTGTCGTCCGCTTGCAATCTCGTACTTTCAGTTACACATTCGCTTACCGCATCTCGCCACGGTCGCAGCCATCACCACAACGCATCTCACCCATTCATCTCGACGCACCGTATCCAATACCAGAAAGCCACGTTGCGCTACCTGCAACCATAACCAGAGCAAAGACAGCGCACAAATGCACCAATCTTCAGACGCCAGCAGCCATTCAAATATGCATAACAGCCACGTGAGGTATGCGCTATACCGCTTTCAAAACGCACCACGTGTCACACGCCCTCGCATTCGTGCTGTGCGTTACATGCTCGCCAACGTGCATTCGTGTGCATCGCTACATGATGCGCGACAACATCTGGACCGTGCAACACGATACACTTCCACCCAATCAGTACAAGCCACAACTGCGCACCGCAGACCACTAACAACGCGCCGCCATCGCCATTATCAGCCACTGCTATGCAGACAAATGGCCTTAAACTGCGCATGGTCAAATCCTAAGCAACGGCTCCAATGTGCATCACTAAACGTCACAGTCGTCAGGATCCTTCACAAACACTGTTATCGAACATCCGTGATTCGCCTATTCAATGCGCCGTGATTTGCCCCGTCAATCACGCCGCATTTACCGGCGCGACACGGTCGCCCCAGCCATTTCCGTAAAACCCGCTTTCCGCAAAAACATCAGCCGCAATGCATTATGAAAGTGCTGGTTGGGTGCTATGAGATGTGAAATTGAATACTATGAGCCAACTCCACACAATAGAATACAACAAGCCACAACCTATACCCTATCATTTCCGCATACCGCTCTCTCAAACCGCAAAGGACACACCACAAACAACCTGCACACAAGTAGACCCGAACATCAGCCTACACTAACATCACAACTAACCACCCCACTGCGACGAATGGATGAAAACAATCGACGCTACTCATCACCAAAGGAAACAGACTGCTCTTCGTCACCAGCAGGTTCATCATCCGCCAATCCGCCAGCAGGCCTGAGCCCTTCGAGACCACTAGCCGAGACACGCAAACCATGGCGGCCCCAAATCCATGCGTAGCGCTCGGCATCCCACTCCGGGTTGAAGACGCCAATTGCCCTCTCAACAGCTCCCTTGGCGAGAACCTTGAGCCCATTAACGACGTGGCCGTTGCCACCAGCAGAGTTGGAAAGACGCCCTTTCCGCGCCTCCCAAAACATCACACTGTCGGTGACCTGCATTGAATGGAAACCAACTAGAGTGAGCCTGCAGTGTATGAATACAAGCTCAAATTGAAGCGCGCACACTCACCACGTGCTCGAGCCAGGCCAGGTGGTACAGATTCAGCGTGAGAGGATCTCCAGGCTTTTTCGGCTTGAAGGCGGCCTTGGCGCACACAACAAATGCAGCCGATGCAAAGGGCATTCCCTGGCGGTCATTGCTCCAATTGGAGAGTGCAAGAGTTTCTGCACACACCGCAACATAGTGTCCACACACATGCTAAAAAAATCAGTGTCGCACCCCTAGGCACGTAATACACAACAAGACCCGCCACATACCTTCACCCTCTCCCGCCAAACCGATGCGCCTACGAATCTTCTCTGCGCTGCGCTCCTTCTCTGGTGCCCAAGGACTCGAAGCATCTCTGTCGTCTCGGAACAACCCGAGCTTAGGAAGCGCGATATCACGAACTCGCCCTGCAGCACGGGTCTTCCATTCGCTCAGAGTTTTGTTCAAGTCCGCGTGACGTGACTTGTCTGCAGCTAGAGCCAGACATGCGTAGCTGTAGGGCAGACGGTCCAAAACCGCACACACTCCGCCGGTTTTGTCATCGCTGCTTGGGTAAAATGTCATCGTTGCGTACGGCTTGCTCATAAACAGGTAGATTCTCACGAGATCGCACATGCGCTGCACATCGAATATAAATATGGGAAGAACAAAACACGGCAACAAAAGTCTCGCGTGAAAGGACAGTATCCCTCATGATCCATATAGCACCTCCACAAAAAAAAAAAAAAAAACAAAAAAAAAATACAATAAACACGCCCACGAAAGATGTGCACCAATCCAATCACCAAAGACAACCCAACTTCCACACCTTGTCAGCAGGGAGCAGATCTAGAGCGCTCTGCAGAACAGGCGACCTCGAAGACCTCATATGGTGCCGACGCGAATCATCACTCTCGTCGTCCTCGTCGCCTTCGGATGCGGCGCTGCGAGACTCGACACGGCGACGTTTCGGGTTAGCACAGCCGTGTCCCGGATCTCTCTGCTTCTCCGCTTTCCGACAACGAGACCCGATAGGACTCTTTGCCAAAGCGTTCAGCAACATTTCTTCCAACCTAGCCACTGCTCGGTGGGGTTTAGTGACCCCTCGGGCGATGCGCGCAAAGCAACTAGCGGGTCATTTTCTTCCATCTCAGGGGGTTTATCGTTGCCCCCTTTGGATGCAGTCGGCGCTCCATATAAAACTTGTTCGACTGCCTTGGTTTTTGCGTGCCCCTCATCACTGTCGCCCTTGCTCGCCGACTGCGCAGATTCGGATTCTTCGCCATCAGACAAGTCGCGCTGCTGAGTCACCTCCGTGGTCTCAATACCCTCGGCTTCTTATGAAAAACAACCAGTGGGAGATTATATTACACGCAGTATTGTTTTACCGTATCAGCACAACGCAATGTAGTATGCAGTATACGTCACCAATCCCACAGGCAGAATTGACTTTGGACATAATAACTCAAAAACCGCATACCATCATCCACATATGTTGCAGTCTTCTTCAGCCTCGCAAAATTAAGCTTCTTAGGGAGGTTAGAACCACGAGGACCCCGTGCATTACGACCCCTTGGTGCGGCCAGGAGATAAGACGCCCTCAAATACGCCGGCGCCTGTGTCGCCCTGCGGGATCTTCCAGCTGTCTCGGTGTTCTGAGAGGCAATGGAGTTTTCCATTGTCGAAAGTGTGTTGACAACATGATGGAAAACAACTTCTCATGAACACCTTATCAACATCGTCGTGAGAACAAAGTTCCCCGGGGTGTATGCGGTAAACAACCCAGGTATTCAGAAACCACGTTGTTGTCCGGATTACCGCAATCCTATCGACCAATGAAACAATGCTACATCGGCCTAAAGGATTGAACGTTCGAGCAACGGTCCGAGAGGCTAGCATGTATCTTCCCTGTAGGTTTGCCGCGCAGATGATTCCAGTTACCGCATACCAAAATTAGACACTAATAAAAAATAAAAGTACTAAGCCAACTATGTTTCATGATGTCACATCAGTACATTACATGGTCGCACTCCACATTTCCATTGGAGCTAGAATACGGTACACAAAATCATGAACGAATACATCAACCTACTCAACCTTTGGGGCGCAAAAACACACACCAACTAAACATATTAGCACGGACCTACCTATCCTACTCTGATCCATCAACCTCACCAGACGCCTCACCAACGTATTCCTCATAACACTCGTCACCCTCATCACCATCACCTTCCTCATCCCCCTCTTCGCCCTCATCACCCACATCACCATCCTGTCTGACCCAGGCTCCCGCTGACTGCGCTTCATTGTCTTTGATATCTTCTTAAGCATTACCAACAGGCTCAGTTTGCCATGTTCCCGCACCAACACTACACTTCGCTTCTTCAACCCCGCCACCTGCCCCCACGCCATCCACTCTCCTCTTCTTTCCCCGCGTGTGCGATGCCGGTGACTTCCTCGCACGTTTTGCCTTCGCAGCTAGTTCCTCCATCACCTTCCCCCACTTCTTCCACCGCCACCACATGCGCGCTCCCACGAGCGCCACTACCGCATCCTTGTCGCACCCCTTCAGCAACGCCTTCTGTGCATCTAACAGGGGTATGGTGTTCTCAATCTCCTCCCCCGGACGCAGGACAAAGGCAGCTGCAGCAAACGCGGTTGCTGCCTCTTTTTTGCTTGTGTACGCCCCTAGCCGATGCTGCCGCTGCTGACCGTCAACCCAAGCCAATATCTTCGCCCCCCACTTCCCAGTAGCCTTCTCTATCGCAACCCCAGTGTACGTTATCGTGTCGAGATCATCGTCATCGACTCCCTCCCCAACGTTCTCGATGTGAGCTGGTTTTTCAGCCTCCTTGCTCTTGTACACACTGGACATCACACCAAACCGGTGAATGCCATATGCATCCGTCGAGTTGGGGATGCCTTGAACCGACGACGGGGGCTGTTTGGAGATCACCCAGTGCAGTATTGTACCTGGTTGCGGCATTGGAGCCTCTGACTCCGGAATCTGCAGACCGACCCCCGTAAACTTGGCATCTAATGCCACGCGCGTATCCGAACTCATAACGGCGTCTTCAGGACTCCCCACACCCAGTTTCACAAACCCTGAACAATGCTGAGGTGTGGTAGGTGCATGTTTCGTGCGACTGCTTTCAGGGATGCATATACCTTTGGCGCCACCGTCATGTAGGAGTTGTGCTGCGGCTGCTCGCACTTGTTCCGGCTTGTAGCCCAACACATGGGCCAACACCGCGACCCCCGCATCAAGCAGTGCCACTTCTAGCTTCGTGGACTGCAGTTCTGCTTGCACTTGTTCGACCGTCGGTGCCTGTTGACTGGCTTTGTCCTGCAAAACCGCAAACTTGACGGGGTCGGCTTCGCGCTCCTACAAAGGGATCTCGACTCCCGCCACTGCCATTTTTGGAAGAAGGGCTCCGCCGGCGTGCTCACAAATGTCCTGCTGCATGAACCGTCGATACTGCAGGGAACTGACGCCCTTGAACCATAGTCCGGTGCACACTTTTGCGAAGTCTGTTTCAACTAGTTTCTTCAGATAGTGGCACACGAAGACACCGCAATCGTATGAGTTTGGCTGCTAGGGGCACTGATCTTCCTGCTCACATCACAACGCATGCACCCACAAGATGGATAAGTATGTCATTTCGATACAGGTGGGTTTGACAGAACAAGCGTAAAAGACCTCACCCCAAGCACGATGCAGTTGGCCTCCTTCAGCACCATGTCCACATTTTCCGTGTCCACGTGAGGATGGGTTTCTTTTGCCAACACTGACAGAACCCTGTGTAGTACCAGTGCCAATGTTAGCCGTATAATACAAACCAGACAGGATCTTGAAAAGGCGAAAACACAACGTACAGTTTACAGCCGCCGAACACTGCCGCCGCATCAGTGCGGGAGAGGGCGCTGTCATACAGCACCATGTCAAGCGGCGCATTATCTTCAGATTTGGCAGGTTTGAAGATCCGTGATGGCTCGCACACAATCACCAATGAGTAGTGTTTCCTGCAAGAAACATCAGTTCGTTTTGTTGAGCAACCACGAGTATTTCAACCCCACGGAAAAGCGGCAAGGCAGGTAGATTCTTACTTCAGATATACAGGGATCGTGAGGAAGTCATGCTCCAGAAAGGGTAGTCCCGCTCCGGAATCCAAAGCCTTCTGCCATGATAGGGTATACGTGAACGCCTTGGCGTCCAACACTCCCCATGTCTTCCCGTTGCTCAGCTTTGGTTTACGGATGCTCAGCAATCTGCGGGGGAAGACGCTCATTTGTGGTTAAAAAGTGGAGTAAACAACAGACTATGATGTGTCGATTATAGTCATCGTAGACATGTGCCCGGATTCACTCACGTGTTGTGAAAATCTATCAGCGCATCGGACACCCACTGTCCGTCGGCGATGGTAACCGCATCGTGTTTCTTAATCACGCTACACAAGCGTCGGTGGCTAAACACCTCCAGATCCGGGAAATCAGATGTATTGTTACTATGAATGATGCGCGAAATTGCGTCCGCCGGCTCTGGTTCCTCTGCCTTTACGCGCAGCGGTGTCACAAACTTTTTAAGACTATCTGCTGTCTTCGTCGCAGATCGCGTAGTGCGGGTTTCACGTACGTCGTCGACTGAGATCTCCCTCGTCCCCTTGCCTATGCGTTGACCGTTTTTCTTTGCCATTTGCTTAGTTATTGCCATATCGCCGATGAAAAAAGCAGACGCGACTAGAACGTGGATAGCGTAGCCTTGGCGCGACTACTTAAGCACGGTGGATCGCCCTACTATCGATGTAGAGGCTTGGCGGTGCAGCACGGCAAGGGGTGCACAGTCTTCATAGAAACCCTAAATTCAGCTCTCACCACTCGGAGAACTAAATGCTGGAAATGGGCAAGTGTGACAAGGGCTACTGACCCGAAGGCAATTTCGCTAAGGTGTTGCCTGCTGTGATAAGCAAGGATCTATCAGCTTATCGCACAGCATGCAATGGGGCGCATGCTGATTGGTCGAATCAAAGACAAATGTAGGTCAGCGAGGGTTTTCCGCAAACGCTGGTGGGCGCGATAATACCAGGACCTTTTGCTGCAGCTCGAATCCAGTGTACATCTCGTATGCGATGCCTGATCGTAATCGAAAATTGATTGCGCGCTACACAATAGTACAGTCGACGTATACGCGGTTTTAGCTATAATTGAATCGCAGTGTTTGTTTCCTGCACCAGGCCAATCACAAAGTACTCGATGTAACATTGCGCGGTAACACGAGTCCGTACATTCATGTTGACTAGTTGTAGTCGATCAATAAGATGGATTTCAAGCGCCCCATAACTGGTGGTGGTCACATCCGAGGCAAATCTGGGATCGCGTGCTGTATGCGGTAAACAATTAAATTAAGTAGTTCAGGCATTGGTGTTGTCAGAATCCCAACCACTATACCATTGGGATAAAAGGGCTTGTTAAGTAGCGGGTCAGTGCGCCCATAACCCCCCAGGACAACGAGCCTGTAACCCTTCCCTAGGATCAATCGGGGATCACCAGTGGACCTCTGACACCCCCCCGCACTGGGATGCCCGAAGTGCACACACTGGGATTCGAACCCGAGACCTTCCCTCTGATACCATGTCAGAATCCCAACCACTATACCATTGGGATAAAAGGGCTTGTTAAGTAGCGGGTCAGTGCGCCCATAACCCCCCAGGACAACGAGCCTGTAACCCTTCCCTAGGATCAATCGGGGATCACCAGTGGACCTCTGACAGGTGTTTGGTTGGACGCAATCCAAGCGACCAATGGGACAAAGCTACATCGTCCAACCAACTCGTAAACTGTCAACAATAAGCACTTGAAGGTAAGTAAAACGCATACCCGCACAGGGTAGGAGTACAACATATCGCATACTATCTCGTTTAGCATTTGCGGTTCTTAGCATGACTGGCAACAGATGCGGTGCTTGCCGCACCGTTTTTAAGGACGACAACGCGTTGCAGTCTCATCTGTCTAATAAAGATATATGCTCAGAAAAGCTTAAAAGAAATCTAGACGCGCTTCTTTTGGACGCATACCTTCACGCCAGAGATTGTTATGGCGGGCGCAGGCAGAGCAGTCCACCTCGTTCTAGGGCGAGGCGTGATTCCCCGCCTCCCAACGACGCTTCCCCACAAGTTGGGGGAGGGAGCGATCCGGCAATGGATCACGAGGCAAACGATGACGTGTCCACCTGTTCAGAGGTTTCGGACGATGATGAAGTGTTTGATACTTTGACGGAGCTGTATATTTTCTTCCGGGATGCCGATTTATCTCAGAGGGAAGTTAATCGTCTGCTCAACATTTTCAGAAACCCGAGGTTCAACCTCAGGGCCCTCCGCCGATGGCGCAACTATGTGGATGTGAGGCGCTGGGGTAAGGCCCGTGCACCACCGGACATGGTGCCTTGGAAAACAGAGGAGATTGTAGTGTTCGGCCCCAAAGGAATACAAAAGAAACTGCTGCTTCATTATCGTGATACAGAGATGGTAAGCTGTACTGGCATATGTACTTTCATTACTATTATCCAGGTTCTCTTACGGATTTACGCATAGCCATTGGGTTCCTCACTCTGCGTTTCAGATCGTGAAGAAATTAGTACGCACCTTCATCGGGAAGGAAGGTTTTATCACCAAACCGTCGACTCCCAGCTGCGAGGAGAGCAAGCAACGCGTATACCAAGGACCAGAAACGGGGGAGTGGATACATGCAGCACAGGTATTAAGTTTGTTATTTGCTTTAACGTTCACTGGTTGAAAGGGCCCTTAGTAGTTGGTATCTATTGTGAATAATCTCTGATGATTTGCGTTCATGTTCAGCGCGAGGTGAACGACGATAGTGCACTGATTTTGGGAGTCATCGTATGCAGCGACATCACCCAGGCGTCCGGGAACGGAAGGCGTAATGCATGGCCTGTGCTGATTACGCTCGTGAACATCCCAGAGGAGCTGCGGTGGCTAGAACCTTGTCACACTCTAGCGGCTGTGCTGCCGTCCCACCTGAATGGGCGTCATCTACGGAGAAAACGCGGGTCTTCCAGGAGGCAATGAAGATCATTGTAGCTAGGTATGCATTACATTTCTCATGCAGTCTGTATATTCACTCCATGCCATATTGCAAATTGCATACTGACATATCTGTATCCTGCAAACTGACCTCTGAAAACCATGTACCTGGTCTTGGATTTTTGATACGTGCAGCACTCCGATAAGGTTCTTCTATGTGGCAGACACATCGGGTGGCGCCATAAAAGCGACCCCTTGCCTCTTTGGTATACCTGGCGACTTTCCAGAGTCATGCAGAGCGTCTGCGACGCTTCAACAGGGCACCCATCGGCCTTGTACCACATGTTACGCTAAGGAGGGTGAGCTCACGTGCCTGGTTGGCACAACTGATCCAAGGACAGTGCACAAGCAGCGCGTGATTGTTCGCAGAATACTGGCATGTGAGAAAAAGAAGGACGCCAAGAAAATCAGGAGTGCATGGTCAACACATCCTATAGAGGTGGGTGTACCTTATGCATGTTGTTACATCGTGGTCATTCGCACGGTTCGTGACTGATGCTGTTGACTTATTTGTTGCCGTTGTGCTCAGTGCGTCCTGCAACGATGGATTTTCGCAGACACAGAATGGGGAAATGTTTACCTGGCTTGCCTCGCCGACACGTTGCACGTCATGGACTCTGGGGTGTTCATCCACATGATGGAAGCATTCCTGTCAACGCTAGGCAAGGCTGAAATGCGTGTTTTGGAGAGGTGAGTGGGGTTTTCAGGGACGCGCAGTCAGAGTGGTCGGACTTTGATTAACCACTCTTACGTTAACATCGGTAAAAGTTATTGTTATCGCTATTGTGTAAAATGCAGGCGCAAAAAGGAGGTGAAACGAGACACGCCGAGCGTTCTACTTCGTGTACCTGGTGGCAACTCGTTCTTCCGATCTGGCGCAAACTACGCGGCATTCGAGCACCGGAGCATGATGCAAATCGTGTCAATACTGATAGCGGATCAATATGCTACCAAGACTGATGCGGCTGGGGAGCTGCGTGCGCTTCAGGTCCGCGCTTTCTGCATGTATGCGGTTTTCTACAAAGCCTTCTTGGGTGTGGATTCGCACACCCATACTACTCTCGCTATTGCAAGACAAGACGTTATCAAGTAAGTATCTGTCATGTGCTCTCTGATGTCAACTTCTTTTAATGGGTCACGCCTTCTCGTATTGTGGCGTGGACACATGTGCTACTAATGTGTGGAGTATTGGTCCATTTGACCCGCCCTTTTCACACAGGCTCGTGGATTTGCTGCCAAGGGCTTTCAAGACTCAGAAGTCACACTGGGAGCTGCCAAAGGTGCACATGATAAAACACCTGCTAGAGAATGTCGTGACACGTGGGATGCCTCACCACTACGACACTGAAATGTGGGAGAGGACGCACAAAAGCACAGTGAAGACACCCGTGCGGGGGAGCAACTGGAGGGACATTCCTCGAAGAATTGTGGAAGAAGATGTGCAGCGCGAGATTTTTAAAGAAGTGGCTGCGGATGCGGGCGGTGGTCGGCAATATGTGTCTGCCTTGCGTGAGGTGTGTAAAGTGGAAGGAGGGGTGCAAAGTGGGTGAAGGCGATGTCATGCGTGTTCTTGGAGAAATTAACCATATTCAATCCCGGTCCTGGGTATTGATGGCAGGCCGCTCGCACCAAGGAACTAGTGCTGACCAAGAAGTTTCGGGCAATGCGGGTTTGCGGTCTACCCGATGCAGTAATGGCGGAGTACAATTGTGCATTGGGTGAGGAGATGCAGTTAATGAGTGCCGAACTTAAAGCACTTTGGGTTGAGTGAGGCTTCTGTGCAGGTAAGATTTTGAATTATGTCACTTTTGTTGGATGTTCTAAAGCGCAACCGCGGACCATGCATGAGATTCATCCTAACTGGATGAAGTGACATGCGAGTGAGCTTCTGTTTTGTATGCAGGTGCACAACGCTCTGGCCATTCCACAGACCCGCGGAGGCGCGTTAGTACCCAAAGTGACGTTCGTCAAGGCATCTCCGAGAGAGAAATGGTTCTCGGACGTGGCAGTCATGGATTCTACATGCAAAGGAGAGTGGTACGCTAAATGCCTGCGCATCTTCACCACAACAGACGAAGATGGTACTAGGAAGGCGTTCGTGTACCTGAGTTATTACGAGGAGGTTGGACAGTGTCCGCTCACCACATGCAAGCAGCTGTGCCCCAGACGAGATGAAGGCAGATACACCGTAGTGGAGGTGGAAAGCATCTTGAGAGTGGTGCATGGAACAGGCAGATCGGGTTGGCCAATATATGCGGTTTGAGAACAGAACAGACCCGCAAACCAGGACCACAGTTCTCAATCTCGCCACATCAATGGAAAGGCATACCATTCTAGAACGCGATAATGGTTTAGGTAAAACCAGCCGAACTGAACAACTCGTGTAACATAACAAGTATCAGTTTAACCCTTTTCCGCAACCCTTAACGGGATGGTTAATATATGCGTGGATGGCTTACTGTCAGATCGGGTTGGCCAATTGCAACGCGTCATGTCATTATATAGCTCCACAGGTGTGCAGTGCGTTGGATATCGAGGTAGGTCTGTTCGTGTGGTTGTAGAGGGTTGTTGTAATGTTGTGGTGTTTGCTTTAGTGGTGTGTGATATACCGTTCGTTTCGATTGCGTTTGCGTGGATATGCGTTTGACATTGTTACACTTCCTTCCTTCGCGGCTGCCGAAGTGGTCCCTTCAGGAATATCCCCGTAGTCTCATATGCGGTGAGCACGTCATAACACGCGGCTGGCAACTGCACTGCGTTGCCTCTCGTCGTACTGCGGCCGGATGAGCGCCCCGAAAGCAGCGGGAGCAGGTCGGGTGAACTAGAGGTGGTCGTCCGCTACACGAAGAGCAGAAGATTGACCCCCGAGGTACGTGAGAGCTTTTGCACTGAAACTCGTGTCGTGGGAGCGTGGTGGAGCATGTGTTGGTCTACGTCGGCGCGATAGTCTAATGAAAGTTCGTACCACGTGCTGTGTTTGTGGTCAGATCTTCACGGAGTACATGGATGAGATAAACGACGATCATTTCAGCAAGGACAGAAGAGTTGTCATTCTCGTGTGCAACGATGGGCATCGCATCACCGCGCCCGTATCCCCGCCGACCATGGAGCACGGCTTTCCAGTGCAGCAACTCCTGTGTATGCGGTTTGTGAACGTGTCTGGCGCCGTTCCCGCCATGTGCATGCCTCACATGAACAGTGTTGTTGATGCGTTCAAAGCGCAGTACCGTGTTTTCCTCATGCGAAGGGCTTTGCGGTCCAGCGCGTGTCAGCACAGATATTCGGCGCCGCTTGCGGTGGTGGATAACTACAATATGCTGCGCTGGATTGGAGAGGCATGGCAGCATGTTTCAAGTGCGACCATGCAGCGAAGCTGGTGGCGTGCTGGATGTGTTCCGGACACGTGGGCGCCCATTATGGGATACCTGCACGGGACGTTTGCGGCGGGTATCGAGTTTGAGCCAGTGCCCAGCGGTTCTAGTGGCGGTGGAGGGGAGATGTGCATACCCGAAGGCCCACTAATGCGCGACCCTCGTAGCCGCAGGCGCGTTATTCGTTCCGTCACTCACGCGTACACACGCCATGCCGATGTGCTCGGCATACCCCCAGCAGCTGTGCCGGCAGAAGATGGCGCGCTGAACCAGGAGGTGATAAGCCGTTTGTCCAGGACTCCTGTGAAGCGATCCCGCACCGTCGTGACGCCGGACGAAGGGTCGTCGTTGGCGTGAGGTGTGTTGGTTCTGGATGTTTCAAGCAACAGCATTGTTGGAGTTTTTGTTGGCGGATTATGTGTACTACCGTTAGCCCATTATTGGGGCTGGTGATGCGGTGGTGTTTGCTATCAAGGTGTTAGGGTTGTGGTTTCGAGTATTGGTATGTGTAGGGCGGACTGCATAGTTGGTTAACAGTATGCGGTTTCCATGGGGTCTGCGTTTGTTGGTTTTGTTTGTGAATGGTGTGGTTTTGTATTTTAAAGAAGAATCACTGAAAGCCCTAAACTACGTTGTGGCATTCGAAATTGTATGTGTAGAATCCGTGTCCCATGTTGCTAAAAATGCTAAAAATGTATGGCGTACAGCGTTGTTTTGCGGCTCTTTGGTGAGATGGTTGTTGCAATGTCGAGTATGCGCTCCGAAACCCTGGTCGTGGCGCATGTCTTATGAGTATACAGTTGAGTGCGGTGCGACCTTGGCCGGTATTTATGGTGTTGCAACATTTCCGTGACATTTGTTCACTGGTATTCATTTTCTACATTGGTATGCGGAAAGTCACTTTTATTTGAGAATTACCGCGGCGCGGGCTTTGCTCTCGTGAATTTTTTTCATCGCGCTCAAAATTGTTGTTGTTCCTAGCTGTGATTTCGAGCCCATGCTACACCATCACCAGATGCAGTTCTCGGTGTCGTTCAGGCCAGGGTTCAGCTCGCGCCGTTAATAAACCCGGGCAGCGGTTACCCACCTACATATTGCGATGGGATAACATTGGTGTTGTAGCAGATCCACAATGGAGGAACCTCCGACTAATGGCCGTGATATGTATGACATCATCATAGAGCAGTTCGACATAGAGTTTGAACCCGAGGAGGGACCGACTATCAATGACAACGCCACCATTCAGGAGGGTAACTGGTACTCCTCGCAGGATCATTGCCTCTTTGCCTTGCTTGATTATGCGGTAGTGCATAAATACGGTTTCTACATGAAGTATACCAGAAAGGCATCGGCGCTAGCGTTGTGCAAGAGCCAGAAGCTTGGTTTGGAGCCGGATTGTCCATGGCGGTGCAGCTATGCTCGCCTCCAGCGAAACGGACCGTGTCGAATCGTACAGCTGTCCGATCCCGCAGAGCACACATGCGACCGTGTCTACCGGACCCGGTGGTGGCCGGGTATGGGGCGTAAGAGGAAGTACCTTTGGCGGAAATTCGGCAACTTCGTCCGTGCAGCGCCATTTAACGCCCCTTGGGACTACGCCAGGCAGATTCAGGCCTGCTCTGGTCCGAAGTTAACATACAACAATGCTTACCGGTGAGCGTACACCCGTCATATGCCGAACACGTTTCCACCGTCTCTGTTAGCGACTCTGTTGCAACCACATCACTCATGTCCCGATACCACCCAAACATTCCACCTACGCAGGCTGAAGGTAGGGATCACGGAGCAGCGATTCGGTGACTGGTGCGAGTCATTCCGCTACATTCCGGCGTTGCAAGAGCGGATTCGGATGATCGACAGCGGAGCCACCGTGGAGCTACTGACTTACAATCACAAATTTCTCCGCTTCTTTATGGCGCCTAGTGCAACACGCGAATCACTGAAGATGTGCAGGCCTGTCGTCGCCTTGGACGGGACTTTCCTGATCCATGCTCAGAAGGCTACTCTGCTGTACGCCAATGCGATGGACGGCAATCAGCAGATCATCCCCATCGCGTGGGCGCTCGTTGAGAGCGAAACCAAGGACACATGGACTTGGTTTTGCCGGCTCTTTGATAAGCACTGTTCAGACTGGAAGGGACGAGACGACGCGGCCATCATCAGCGACCGGGACAAAGGCCTCATCCCGGCGGTGAAGGAAGTGTTCCCAGAGAAGGTGAAGCACATGCAGCAGAACGTGAAGCGGTTCGGGAAGACTTCTGCGGACATGTTATGGCGACTTTTGACAGCCCGGTCTCTGGACAAGTACAACGAGCTCAAGGTCGGTGCACGGGAATCACATCCCTTGCTCACGACTTACCTCTACGGTCCGGCGCCTGTGGCCGACGCGCCGGGGCCAAACCCCACTCCACCAGCTGGCTTTCGTATTCGCCGATGCAACGTTCAGCAAACACGCCGGACGAGCGCGACCGCCAACAACATTGCGGCCGAGGCGGCGGAAGCATGGCGGCAAGCTCGAGCATCACAGTCGCGACGACCCGGCCAGCGACAGAGACAGAGCAGCGCAGGACGCCCACCTCCGAATTCCACAGCGCCAGGCCCATCAGCAGCGACTCGGCCAACCGCACCGTCGTCTCCCTCCTCTGCGCGCCGGCCGTCTGCTGCAACTGCATCACCCGCAGCGCTCTGCCCATCTTTAGCGCCAGGGCCGTCAGCAGCGCCCCGCCCATCCGCAGCACCGTCGCCCGCTACTACGACTCGCCCATCCGCTGCACCTGCATCATCCGCAGCGCCCCACCCATCCGCTGCACCGTCACCCGCTTTTGCGACTCGCCCATCCGCTGCCCTGCATCATCCGCAGCGCCCTGCCCATCCGCTGCACCGTCACCCACTTCTGCGACCCGCCCATCCGCAGCGCCTTCATCATCCACAGCGCCGAGCCCATCCGCCGTGCCATGGCCTTCTGCAGCCCCTCGCCCGGCCACTACTGCAGGGCCATTCGCATCACCGTCACCCTCCACTCCGTACGACCCATCCACAGCACCAGGTACGTTTTTAAGCACCATGTACCCTTCACATGTTGGTCAAAACGTCGCACATATGAAAGGCCTTCTTTACATCATCAGGAACTGCTCAAATGGTACCGCACATCAAACAACAATAATGTCCATTCTGGTGTCCCTATTGCAGCCCATCTTGCAGGAACAACCGCACCATCTGCATCCAAGCCAGTTCCACCTCCATTACGCCGAACTTCACCGATCGTTGTGCCTAGCGGATGGCGCGGAACTGCCGCGTGCTTCAACTTTGACAACATTGTGCTGAGAGCTGCGGTCTCGGGAGTCGAACCACCAACTGCGGCACCAACCCGCCAGCCACCACCAACCGCGGCACCAGCCCGTAACCCTCCGCCTCCCACCGTGGATCCGGGAACGGCGACTGGGCACGACAGCGAGGAGAGGCCCAGCGTGGTAGAGGACGAGGCGACGGTCGTGGAAGAGGACTCCCTGGAGGACGGTGAGGATGGTGTTCGGGTCCGAACAGGCTTTCGCGGTGACTACACTGCACGAAGGAACAAAATCTGGGTGTACGAGAAGCAGTGGGCTCGATGTGCGGCACCAACGAGGAGATTCGGCATCTACACTAGCAACATGGCGGAGTCAACCAACGGGGCCGTAAAATCCATCCGGCGCCTACCACCCGCGTATCTGTTAGCATCAATGTGGGACTACAACGTCAAGAAGTTCCATGAGCGGCGTGAGGAGGCGAGGGCCCGGGATGAATACTTCACGGAGTGGGGGAGGAAACGGTATGAGGAGAAGTGCGAGCGGGCAAAGAACTACGAGGTGAAAATCTCTAACATTGAATTCCTGGCGGAGGTGATAAACAACGGCAACACGTCGGACCCTACCCCACGAAGCTTCAACGTCGACCTACGTGGCGAGGGCAAGTGTGAGTGCGGCAATTGGACAGAGTATGCTTTTCCGTGCGCACACGCCATGGCGTTTTTCCCCATGGCCAACAAGAACGGGTGGGAGTTTGTCAGCGACTACTACACCACATTCAACTTGCGTCGCACATACTCCCACACCATCCCCGGGACCTGTATCGACACCCTCATGGCACAGACAACACTTGTGCCTCAAAGAGTGTGTGATGCTCCTACGTTCACTCGTAGGGGTCCTGGCCGCCCCCCTTCCTACAGGCGCAGGGATGCTCCACTGGCGAACTATCGCTGCAGAACCTGCTTGGGGCCGAACCACAACTCCGCTACCTGCACCCAGAAATATGGCTCCCACAGGGCTGCAGGAGGTGTGTACCACACGGTGGGGTGAGCCTTGATAGTTTATGCGGATGGTAATCGTTCTGGAATTTGAGCAATGTCATGCAAAATCTACACGTAGAATAGTGGCTGTCATGATTAGTCATTGTTAACAGCTTCATATTGCAACGCTTCTGGAAGTGTATGGTTTCTAACAGATCGGAAAAAGGTTCTTGTCAGACCATGTTAGGTTGGGGCATTTAGGTTGCAACGGACAAAATGTTTGTGTTAAAAAACTCTTAATACATGCACGAGGCCAGTAGCCGATCGGACATGAGATTCGCGACTCTGCGATTCGTCGGGTCGTTTATTAACAAAACAACAGGCGGAATGCCTTGCGAGGCTTCCGACCACGCGGCATACAATGGTGAGTGGTGATAAAAAACGCTGAAGCTCACGATTCGAGATTGTCAACCTGCTTGGATTGTGATTTTGAACAGAAATAACGGTGGCGAATCCAACTAAACGGAAGAGACACGTAGACAGTCCAATCACCAATCCGCAACTAACAACCCAACACTCCGATATTTTGCTTCCGAACAAAGTATTGCGCAGATGCGTAGTTTGAAGATGTGTTTGAACGCTATTGTTTTTTTAACACGGAACTTACTGATTGGCTGGAAACCTGTATTGCGTGTGAGTGCGACAAGGAAGTTTAAAAAACACGACCAAGATTCAGCCACGTTGTAACTAACCTCAAATCGAACCGTCGTAGAAGACCGGGTCCGTGATTGGTCTACACCGACGTTAACGGCCTGAGCGAGCACCATGGATTGTTCAATAGCACGACAGTTTGTCATATACGCGAACGTGTACAGTTTTTATGTCCGGTATTAGATGTTCCAACAGCTGGTAATTAGTTCGTGTTTACGCAATTGCGTGACCGCCCTTACAACGAAAAATCTGCACAACACATGTTGTGTTACAATTGTATCGGCCTTACGCGTATGTTCGTTTAACAAAAGACCGTGGGGTGAATGTTCCAGCGGTAGAGTTGGCCTCACTAAAGTCTCTGTTGTGGTAGAACCCTAGCCATTTACCGTTATTTTTTACCGCGATTAGATGTTGCTGTGCACATACTGTCCAATACCTGTGATCATACTGTACAATACCTCTTGTTCATAAATTGCATACCGTATGATCAACTCACGCAAGACCATGAGTTGAACGTTGCATTGGATGTGTTGGCCTCATAAGAGGGTTGGTTGGTTTCTCTAACCTTAGCCATTAACCACTAGGATTAAAAAATAATTTGTGTAGTGTGCAAGTGCACCCCATACCCGGCAGACCAACGTTGTTATAGAAAATGACCTCTGGATTGTATAGGTATTGCATGTCTACAGTTCGATTAAAACAATGATTACACACATGAAACATAGTTTCAGCGTGCCATGTACTCCAAGCGGTACATTCCCTTATTCTAACTGCTTTACAGGCACGTGTACGGTCACTCACACTATTGCACACCTTTCTTGTCACCTTTGACAGTTTAGCATAGATTGTAAACCGGAGTGTAGACTGTGGTAGTTGGGTGCATAGGTAGTAGGTACCAAGCATGTCCTCTTCTTATCCAGTGCACCATGTGGCTAGTGCCTAATCAAAATTTCCACCAAGATGTTACCTCTTGCCTGTTTACCTCACGATGCTTTAATACAGTTGTATCACGTATTGTTGTCAAAAGTTCTCCATTGGTCAAGGTATTTGAGGAAGAGCAACTACGATGAATGTTGTACATTCGTACCGTACATGGCATGGTGTTAGTATTAAGGGTACATTTCGTTTCGGACACTGACTCAAAGAAAGTGTCCGAATCTATTGTGACGCGTACGTACAACATATGCTGCCAGGTGTCGGAAAGCCAGGTCTGCACCTGGTTGTTAATGATCGTAATTATCATTGGGTGACGTGAAATATGGAGCAGTTGCCAGCTAATTGCACGCCAGCGTGATTGGTAGAAACGACTCCCACGGAATTATTGACAGGGCCACGCAAGTCCCGCCTGCGCTCCTTCCCCCCAGGTTCAATTGCTCTTTCCCCGCAACACCTTCAACTCCCAACACCTTACGGGCTCGTCTTGCTGCACCATCTATCCTGTTCGAATTTATACTTTTCTCTTTGCACTCTGGGTCCCTTCAGATCTAGATCTAGAACCACCCACGCCGCCAGCATGGCTCGTAAGTGTAAGGGCCAATCCCTTAACGACTGCCCCAAGGATGTTAATGACATCCCTTACATCCGCTGGATGAACCAGCAGATCGCCAACGGCCGCCATCCGACTGGCTTATCGGCGACGCTCTCGCTTGACGGCCAGGGATCTAGTGCACAGTCGCCCAGCGCGGTGCCGTCACGTGTGCGCCGTCAGCCTGCAAGGACGGCGGCAACAGTGCGGCCCGTCGTGGAGCAAGATGTCGACGACAATGATGAGGATTACCACGGCGACGCCCACAACACCGAAGACGAGGAGGACGAGCCGGAAGACCTTGGGATGTCGGACGACGACGACGGCGACGATGAAGACGCCGAGGACGACGCGGAGGACGAAGCACAACCTGTGGCAAAGCCGCCGAAATGGAGCGCCGCACGCGCATCCGGGACTGACAAAGGCAAAGGCAAGGTGGTTGCACGAGTGCCACGCCAGGAACCCCGAAAGAAGCGGTCGGCAGCACCAGTCAAGAGGGGCTTATGGTCGGACAAGGAAAGCACTATCTTCGCCGCGGCGCGTTGGTTCACCAAAGACGAGCTAGAGCCTCTAAAGGGGAAGGAGGGGACGCAATACTGGGTCCACCTTCTCGCGCACATCAAGGAGTCGAACCCGGGTTGGTGCAGGAATGTCAATGCGTTGCAGAAGCAGTGGCACAACTTGATGCTGCTTTGGCGGGAGTACAAGCGTGGCGTTGGTGGTTCGGGCCACTGTTCTGTGGGGAAACCACCGTGGTGGCCGTATTTGGAGCTGTACAACAAGGACACAGCCGCAGCCGCACCGCATGCGGTGGACGGCGGCCGCGACA
This sequence comes from Closterium sp. Naga37s-1, assembly GCA_947471745.1. Classification (NCBI taxonomy): domain Eukaryota; kingdom Viridiplantae; phylum Streptophyta; class Zygnematophyceae; order Desmidiales; family Closteriaceae; genus Closterium; species Closterium sp. Naga37s-1. Next base: position 79,545 of record CANJKZ010000816.1, read on the forward strand.
CAAACGTCATCGTGCCGGCCGGCATAGAGGTTCCAAGTTCATCTCAGCCCGGCACGTCTACACCGACCTTTACATGTCAGTTGTTCTTCTTTTACAGCATGTGCGTTCTGCATTCATTTCATGGATGTTTACAAACGGCAAAGCTTTTGTGAACCTTATATGTTGCGGAAACAACATGCAACCGTAAACACACTAATCTACCTTGCGTTCTTTAATGCACTTCTGTCACAGCATCGCCGCCGCAGACCACTGCAACACCCAAGCGCGCGCGGGTTAATGAGACTGCTACTATGCAAGCCGCCAATCTTGTCTGCGCGACCATCAAGGAATGTCACTGGGACGCGATGACGCGCATCGAGAGCCTCGTCCGGGAATGGATGGCACAGGACATGCGCCTTGCCCGCGAACGCATGATTGAATCGGCTCCCCCGAACGTGCACCGTGCGCCGCCGGATTACAACCCTCCTCCCCCACGCGTGGAGTCCGCGCCAGCTCCCGAAGCCGCCCAGCATCGCGACGATGCTGGCGACGTCCACACCGTCAGTCCGGGTGCTGACGATGTGGATATATGGGTGCGCGGCGCCAACGATTAGCGGAAGAATCTTGTAGAGCTTCACACAGACTTTTCCGTCGCTCTCTCAGAGCCTGCTGTAATGGTGGAACACACGGTTCCCACTTGTGATCCGCTATGGCACCTGTGTCCACCAAGGGTCGCGGTGCATGTAATGGGGTTAGTCAGTATTCTCTGAGCGGGTATGCCGCATCCCCAACAGTCTAGTATGGGGCTATGTTCCCGTTGTGTAACCTTTCCAGTAATGCAGAGTCCTTGAAAACAGGAATGTCCGCTACGCTGCCGGGTATATTATAGTCACCCTTCTCGAAAATCTAAACTGCTGTTTGTGATTCCTAATTCATAGGGTTCCACAAGCAATGTGTGATTTGGTTACTGATATTGATCCTGGGCATGTGATCAATGCCATCCCCAGTTTTACCAAACGGGGTGTCATGTAACATGAATTTTGTTGAATACAATGGTGTTAGCACCCCGACGCAAGAACATCTCACGATAACCACCTGCATGGCACGTAAACAATTTCCAACTATACCCTCCAGCACCAGCTTTTAGCAGTATCCGATAACACAAGATCAGCAGACACATAACATCAGCAGGACTAGTGCAATTGCAGCCCGAGTTCGAGCTCGTCCAGTTCAAAATGTGAGAAACACTTGTAGGTGGTCTGTTTTCCTGCGGATGTTTGCAATCCCAGCACGAAGCATCCAAACCTCCCGTTTAAGCCTAGCGATCTCTCGTCGCTGCTCCAGCTCATCTGGAGTTGTTGAAGCTCCAGCCTCTATGGTAACGGACCCCTCCTCTGTCAACGGGAGTGTTGTAAGGCCCCGTCCTCGCTTGGGCGGAGCCAACCTTGTGGTCGGATGTGCGGGGGTTGCAGCCGACCTGCAGCAGTGGGCACGGGGGCCACTGCAAGGGCGCCAAGCTGGAGGGCGCCTGGCTGGAGGGCGCCGAGCAGGAGGACGCCGCCCTGGACGCCTGGTTGGCGTCCCGGACGCCTGGACGGCGTCCTGGGAAGCTGGACGCCGAGCTGGGCGTCGCCACGACTACCCGGGCGCCTGGTCGACGTCGTGGGCGCCTGCACGGCGTTCTGGAAGGCCAGACGCCGACCTAGGCGTCTGCACGGCGTCCTGGGGGTCCGGACGCCGACCTGGGCGTCCCGGGGGGCCCAGACACCGACCTGGGCGTCTGGTCGGCGTCCTGGGAGGAGGGACACCGCTCTGGAGGTTTGCTCGGCGTCCTGGGCGTCTGGACGCCGACCTGGGGGTTCGGAAGGCGTCCTGGGCGCCTGGACGCCGGACTGGGGACGCCGGGCATGCGTGGCCGGCTACGGACTGCGCTGGTCGGCCAGGTGTGGTTGCCCGGTCGACCGGAATACCCAGGCGACGTGTGCGAGTGTCGCCAGGGTGGAGTCTGCGAGGCCGACCTCGGGGGTGGTATCCCGAGGTCGACGTGGCTGGTGGGCGCAGTCGCTGGCGTGGAGTCTGCCAGGCGTCTGCGCTGTGCTCGTGACAAGGTGTGGAGCGCCAACCAGCTGCGCGCACCTGCGAAGCAGGTGCACCGTTGTCCTGCGGGTGCAACGCTGTGCAGCCGACTTGCTGCAGCGCTGGCACACCGTGGACTTGCAACGTTGGCGAACCGCTACTCTGCAACGCTGGAGCGGTGCGAGCGCTGCTGCGCTAGAGCGCGGTCGACCGTGCTGCGCTGGAGGTCGACCAGCAGCCTAGCTAGCACTGATGTAGTCTGTGATGCCAATGTTGTTGCTACCATGATTGTCATGTTTTCCTAGTGAAACTCTTGCCAATTCTCCCCGTGAACTAGCAAGCAGCGTGAACACAAGGAAACGACTAAGTGAACGAACGCAGAGATCACACGAGCACACATGCCTAGCCCGTAGCCTAGCTCCCGTTGCAGCAGTTATCTCCGCATGGTGCGGTGAGCGTGGACGACACCGCGACGTAGTTCAGTCTAGCCGACTTACCGATCGTGTTCGTAGACCGGCTGCCGTGCAGTCACTAGCGTGCGCGTAGGCGACGCCGAGGTGATGGACACCCTGGAGGGACGGCTGGAGGATGCGAGGAGACGCCATGAGGCCCAGGAGTACGGGGCGATACCCTGGGCAGTCGTCGAGGCAGGACTCCGCTCCATGTGGGCGGCGGAGCACCCCCCTTCTCGGCCTGCCTCTCCTCGACTGGTGAACAACGATGGCGGCGTCGACGTGGGCGTCAACGCCTGTGGAGGCCAGGTCGGCAGCAGTGCGGGAGACACGTCGAGGCAGCGAGGTGTGATACACGCCGGTGAAGCCGGCGGCGTTCAGGCGCGAGGGATGCAGTCGTCGGCGGCTGCAGGCTCCTCGCAGGGCAACGCCGGTGGGCGTCGAAGTGGATTGTCGCCGATGTCGGCGACCCAGGTAACGGCGGGCGGGATTGCACCGAGCTACGGCTACTTCAAGTTTACGCCGGACAGGATCTCGGTCACCCCGCCGCTCGTTGGTCGACAAGACATCCTCACCTGGAAGGAAGCCATCGAGCCCCAGCTGGAGATGGCCGGGCTGATCGGCTTCGCCCGAGGGACCGTGGCGACGCCGGGGGAGCACCACCCTGACCTGCGTGCGGAGTTTCGCGCCGTGCAGTTGTTGACCTTCACGGTCATCTCGCGGTGCTGCTCGCCGGGCGTGCAGATCGCCTTGAAGTGGTGCCGAGAGTACCTCGACGCCGTCCACCGGGCGTGGAACTTCATCGAGTCGACCTATCAAGTCACCGACGACTTGTTCATCGCCCAGCTAGAGGGACAGCTGACGCACCTGCGCATGGGCGACGAGGAGACGGCGACCGACTACTGCAACCGGGCCCGGCGAATTCTCGCCACCATCAGGATGGCCGGCGCCCAGTACTCGACGGCGTCGTATGTCACCCACGTCATGCAGGGGCTCTCGAGCAGCTACAACCTCCTGAAGCGGCTGTCCATGGCGCCGAGCACGAGGATGACGCTCAACGAGGATAACCTGACCTCGTATATCCTGCAGGACGAGGCGATGCAGGAGGCCGAGCGATCCCAGGAGCTCTTGGCGCAGGCCAACTTCGTCGCCCCGACGAAGCAAGGAGGCCGACCAGGGCAGCGTGGGCAGTCGGGCGGCGGCAGTAGCAGTGGCTGGAAGCCGAGCAAGGACGCCGACAAGAAGAAGTCGGCCAAGGATATCGGTCGCGGAGGAGGAAATCGCCGCCGGGAGTGCTGGATCTGCCACAGCCCCGACCACCTCTCCTTCGAGTGTGCCGACCGCAGCGATACCGACGACGACGACGCTAAGGGAGGCCGCGGGAGGTCAGCCAGCCGTCGTCCACGTCGAGGAAACAAGCCGCGCAAGGAGAAGCAGTCGAGCAAGTCGGCCTTGGCGATGGACGCCGACTCCTCTGCAGGCGGCAAGGGGCGAGACGACAAGGCGTCGGCGTCGTGGAGCCGACCGTCTCACTGGCGCCGGAGGCCGGTGAGGACTTCCAGGTGGTAGCAACAGCTATGCAGGCGAACCCAGCGGTGGTCTTGCTCGACAGCAGCTGCTCGCACCACCTGATGGGGACGAAGGAGGCCTTCGTCGACTTGGGGCCGAGCGGCGACGTGAAGCACGTGCGCGGCTTCAATGGGGCGCTCCAGGACGTTCAGGGCCACGGCACTGTCGCTCTGGACACCATCCGGAGCTCAGCGGAGCACGAGGTCGCCACCGGGCTGGACCTCAAGTCGGCGTCCGACGCCTACTCCCCGTGTATTTCGTGCGTCAGCGGGAAGCTAACGCGGCACACCTTCCCCGACAAAGGCTCCGACGCCGACGACGTGCTGGCTGTCGTGCACATCGACCTGTGCGGGCCGTTCCGCGTGGCTGCCAAGGATGGCAGCCTGTACTTCTTGCTGCTGAAGGACCGCAAGACCCGCTACGTGTGGGTGAAGCCGGTCGCCAAGAAGTCAGATGCGTTGCCGGTGTTCGTGCAGTGGCTTGCGGTGGCTGAGCGGCAGACGAAGAAGCCAGTGTTGATGCTGCGCTCTGACCGGGGAGGGGAGTTCCTCGGGAAGCATTTCACCGACTTCGTGAACGGCAAGGGGATCGTCCACGACCTGACCTGCCCATACACCCCGCAGCAGAACGGCATGGCGGAGCGGGAGATGAGGACGGTGGTGGAGTCGGTGCGGACAATGCTGCTGCACATGGGCGTGCAGCACCACTGGTGGCACCTCGCTCTCCGGCAGGCCGTCTGGGTCCGCAACTGCCTTGAGAGGTCGGCGTTGCCGCCGGGGACGACGCCGTACCAGCTGCTGACCGGGAAGAAGCCCGACTTGTCGCTGGCGCGGGTGTGGGGCTGCATGGCGCAGTTCTTAGTCCCCGAGCAGCAGCGTGGTGGGAAGCTGCAGCCGAAGGCACGGTGGGGCCTTCACCTCGGCGTGTCGGAGGAGAGCAAGGGCTGGGAGCTCCTCGACATCTCCGACAACCGGGTGGTCACCACGTCGGACGTGGTGTTCTACGAGAGCATGTCGCTGGACATGTGGAAGTCGGCGCACGGGCCGGTGTCAGGGTGGATGCCGGTTCACCCGCCAACGGACACCTCGACGGCGTCGGTGCCTCTGCTCGCCGAGGTCGGTGCGCTTGCTGGTGAGGACGCCGAGGACGTCCCCGGTCCCTACCCTTCACCTCCCCCTCCCCTGGACGCCGACTTGCATGGGCTGACCCCGACGTCGGCCTTCGGTGATGAGGGGAGATGTGGGGCGTCACCTGTGGCGCCGGCCCCAAGCATCGCCGGTGGCCGACGTGATGCTGTGCAAGTCGGTGTGGGAGCGAAGCTGACGCCGACTGGGAGGCAGCAGGTGGTGCAGACGCCTTTGGTGAAACCGGTAAAGGAGGCGCCTGCAGAACAGCAGCTGACAGGGGAGCAGGCAACAGCGACGCCGACCAAGGAGCAGTCGGCGACCGGGTCGTCGGCAGGGGAGCCGACCACAGGGGAGAAGTCGGCTGGGACACCGACCACAAGGGAGAAGTCGGCTGGGACGCCGACCACAGGGGAGAAGTCGGCTGGGACGCCGGCTGAGGAGCAGCAGGACGCCAAGGGCAGCAACGACGGCGACGATGGAGGGGATGCCGAGGAGGTCCAGCCGGGACCACGGCGTTCAGGCCGACTTCGGAGGCCGCCTGACTTCTTCGTCCCCGCTGCCTTCACCACGGTTTACGACGTCGACAATGATGACCTGCTGTACGACGACGCCGAGGAGGATGAGGAGTTTCCAGAGCTCGACCCCGACATGCTAGCCGACCCCGAGCACCGTTGGGACATCTCGACGATGACGGTGAAGGAGGCGTTGGCGAGCTGGAAGGGCCCGGCGGTGAAGGCCGCCATGGAGGAGGAGATTCGCAGCCTCCTCAACATGGGAACGTGGGAGCTGGTCGAACGCCCGCCGGGAGTGAACATCATGAAGAACCGGTGGGTGTTGACGACGAAGTACCACATCGACGACACCGTCGAGCGCGAGAAGGCGAGGCTGGTCGTGAAGGGCTTCACGCAGGTGTACGGCGCCGACTACGACGAGACGTTCGCGCCGGTGGGCAACTACGTCACGCTGAGGATCTTCCTCAGCATCGTCGCCGTCCTCAACCTCAACCTGATGCAGCTCGACATGAAGAACGCCTTCCTGCAGAGCAAGCTCGACCGGGTGCTGTACATGCACCAGCCGGACTACTTCAACGACGGATCCGGCCGGGTGTGCAGGCTGCTGAAGAGCCTGTATGGGCTGAAGGAGTCGCCGCTGCTGTGGTACTTGGCGCTCAACGATGTGCTGGTCGGCGCCGGTGGAAGAAGAGCCAGGTCGACGAGGCTCTTTACTTCAAGGTCGGTAAGGACGGAGTGGCCTGCTGGGTGCTGGTCTACGTTGACGACCTGCTTGCCGCCAGCAGCAGCGCCGCGATGCTGACAGAGCTGAAGGAGCTGCTGGAAGCCGCCTTCGAGCTGCGCAAGATCTCGCCGGTGCAAAAGTACCTTGGGCTGGAGATCGTGCGCGACAGGTCGGCGGGGAAGCTGTGGCTGCACCAGCAGGGCTACGCCGACAAGCTACGTAGGCGCTTCATCGACGAGGAGCAAACCGGGCGCACCCCGAAGACGCCGGTCTCGGTCGACGCCTACGCCGAGCTCACCTTCGACGACGAGGAGGCGCAGGAACGCCAGGAGGAGGAGTACCGGCAGAAGGTCGGCTCGTTGCAGTTCGCGGCGACGACGACGAGGCCGGACATCGCCTTTGCCTGCAGCAAGCTGGGGAGCGGCCTCACGGTGAGGAGCGACCAGCACTGGCGCGAGGTCGACCGTTGCCTTGCCTACCTCGCCAACACACGTGACACCGCCCTGGATTTCGGCGGTGGACCTGAGTCGCTCGAGCTGGTCGGCTACGTGGACGCCGACGACGCCGGTGACAAGCAGAACAGGACGAGCACGGGTGGCTACGTGTTCGTCTACGGTGGGGCCGCAGTCTCCTGGTCGAGCCAGCGCATCAAGTGCGCGACGGTGTCGTCGACCGAGTCGGAGTACGTGGCGGCCACTGAAGCTGGCAAGGAGGGACGCCGCCTTCGCTTCCTCCTCGCCGAGTTCCGGCAGCTGGATGCCGGGAAGCCGACTGTCCTGCGGGTGGACAACAAGTCGTCCATCACGGTCGCCGAGGGCATGGGGTTGACAGGCAACCTCAAGCACATGGAGCGGCGACAGGCCTGGCTGCAGCACATGGTGAAGCGCGGGAAGTTCTCGCTGCAGTACATCCCAACCGCTGAGCAGCCAGCCGACTTCCTGACGAAGGCGCTGCACTATCCGGCCAGGTGCGCTTGGCCGACGTGGGCGACGGCGACAACGACGTGCAGCAGTAGGTGCCATGCCCTCTTGCATGGCTGGTGCGGTGACCGGCGTGCTGTGTGTTGGGTGCACGCCGACGGGCTATTCTCGGAGCTGTACTGCCGTGTGGGCTAGGGGCCCAAGCGTGAACGCGGCAGGGGAGTGTCAACGGGAGTGTTGTAAGGCCCCGTCCTCGCTTGGGCGGAGCCAACCTTGTGGTCGGATGTGCGGGGGTTGCAGCCGACCTGCAGCAGTGGGCACGAGGGCCACTGCAAGGGCGCCAAGCTGGAGGGCGCCTGGCTGGAGGGCGCCGAGCAGGAGGACGCCGCCCTGGACGCCTGGACGGCGTCCTGGGAAGCTGGACGCCGAGCTGGGCGTCGCCACGACTACCCGGGCGCCTGGTCGATGTCGTGGGCGCCTGCACGGCGTTCTGGAAGGCCAGACGCCGACCTAGGCGTCTGCACGGCGTCCTGGGGGTCTGGACGCCGACCTGGGCGTCCCGGGGGGCCCAGACACCGACCTGGGCATCTGGTCGGCGTCCTGGGAGGAGGGACGCCGCTCTGGAGGTTTTCTCGGCGTCCTGGGCGTCTGGACGCCGACCTGGGGGTTCGGAAGGCGTCCTGGGCGCCTGGACGCCGGACTGGGGACGCCGGGCATGCGTGGCCGGCTACGGACTGCGCTGGTCGGCCAGACGTGGTTGCCCGGTCGACCGGAATACCCGGGCGACGTGTGCGAGTGTCGCCAGGGTGGAGTCTGCGAGGCCGACCTCGGGGGTGGTATCCCGAGGTCGACGTGGCTGGTGGGCGCAGTCGCTGGCGTGGAGTCTGCCAGGCGTCTGCGCTGTGCTCGTGACAAGGTGTGGAGCGCCAACCAGCTGCGCGCACCTGCGAAGCAGGTGCACCGTTGTCCTGCGGGTGCAACGCTGTGCAGCCGACTTGCTGCAGCGCTGGCACACCGTGGACTTGCAACGTTGGCGAACCGCTACTCTGCAACGCTGGAGCGGTGCGAGCGCTGCTGCGCTGGAGCGCGGTCGACCGTGTTGCGCTGGAGGTCGACCAGCAGCCTAGCTAGCACTGATGTAGTCTGTGATGCCAATGTTGTTGCTACCATGATTGTCATGTTTTCCTAGTGAAACTCTTGCCAATTCTCCCCGTGAACTAGCAAGCAGCGTGAACACAAGGAAACGACTAAGTGAACAAACGCAGAGATCACACGAGCACACGTGCCTAGCCCGTAGCCTAGCTCCCGTTGCAGCAGTTATCTCCGCATCCTCGTGCCGTCTACGATATGGCCCTTGCGATGGGAGGGCAACACCTTCTGCCTGTAATTGCCGCAGCAGTGCACCACGTAGAAGTGACGTTAACGCAGATTGTAATCCTACCCGATAGTCCGCAAGGTCCATCTCGAGGAACAGAGGCCCTTCAATGTTCTGAAAATCACGAGTTACTAGGGATCGTAGAAACATGCACGTGTAGAAACATTCCACAGTCTTCACTCCCAAGCGGCTGCTGTGGGATCTCCGAAGTCTGCAAAGGCAGCTAACGATTTGCGTTACAGAAATCTGGAAAGGCAAAGAGAGAGGTAAAGTTTCCACGGGTTGCGTGACGGTACCTGTAGTATGCGCCAATCAACTTGCCTGACCCTGGCCAGACTATCTTGTTCACAAAGTCCAGGATTGACACGATGAATCTCGGCCGCAGCCAAGCTGTACAAAACATACACGCGTGTGAGCAACTCCAAGAAGTAATGTGGAAACTTCAGATAGGATCAGCGAAGTATTCGTTTTACCGTTCAATCGCATCCCATTCACTTCCTATCTCGCAGTGCATGCTAGCCAAGTCGAAGTGGTAGAACTTCGGCTGGCGTGTAGCAAGAAAAGGTGAAGAATCAGCGAGTAGGACTTTTGCGTTGGCGACAACTACCAGGCTGAAATGAAACCTGCGCAGCACAAGCGTCCATCTCTTAGGACAGAAATTCATGTTTTTTGCGGTGCGGTGATACTTTAATTTGACACCTTAGTTACCTTCCGGTGACGACGATCGCTACATTGTCGAAGTCGAGAAACGACCGTTTAGCAGGGCAGCAGGAAATGAGTTTACCATGCTTCGACATATACTCGAAGGCCTTGGAGTCGAGAGCAATCCATGTGTGGCCGTGTCTTAGACGTGGGTGACGAATGTCAAGCAATCTGTCAGGTGCGAAGGTGAAACGATAACATCACCACAGTTTTTAAATTAGAATAATCGATACACCATAATGTGCTTACATGTTGTGTAAGTTGATGATGTTGTCTTTCACGGCCATAAAAGTGGATAAGCGGGCAAGGTCTGCTCCAGAGACTGTAATTCCAAACGAATGCCAATTGTAGATGGTGCTCGTCTTCCCCAGCAGAGTAGATATGTGGTCATAAGGAGTGGGTTTCATCCGACCCTCCTGTTCTTCGTGGTGAATAGTAGTCGATGAGCCACTGCTGTCCGGCGGTGCACTCTGTACAGGTTCAGGTACATGTGCGCTGTAGAGAGTATTGCTCATGGTACGTCGGTATCTAGTTTCATAGTTGGAAGATGCTGTACACCCGTTGTGGCTGGTATTGTATCGTCGTAGGTGAACTATGGCAGCGTACCTGTTGAGCGCGGTCCTTCCTATATGAACCATAACGGCCAGCGGTTTTTATCATTCTGATTTTAGACGGTGTGCAAAGATGCATTCGCGCGGTTATCCCATGGTCCACGTGTATAGCTCGTGATTTGATCAAACGTCCGAGGTTCCAGGTTTTGAACACGCGCGTGTCAGACCACCAACTATCGTCACGTTCGGATTCACAGCGCAGTTCCGTTCATTAGCGTTGCACGGTGGTCGTTGTCGCGTGATGTTGTGTTCTGCACCTTGGACCAATGGTAAGCGGGCAGGTTCAGCGACTCGGGATGTCTTGACTGGCACGGTGCAGTGTGCATGCACCGCACAGTGTTATCATGTTACACGTTCCTGATTTTGAGCATTACACCAGTCGAGTCTGCTAATGAGCGGCACAGGTTCGCGCTGCGTTTGATTCGTTAATTAACACACACCAGGAATATTCTCAACTCGTCCGTGTTCCGGCGGACGTTGTCCGGTAGTGTACGGCTGTTTAAAAACGTAGCAACAAAACATAGCAACAAAACGAACTACAGAGCGTGTTCAGTCATAAAACTAGTACGTTCATGAGTCTACAACGAGCGATGCAACTCTGGAAGTTTATTAAAACAAACTTCGAAATGAAAACCCCTATAAATCTGCATTCAAGATAACGACACACACATGGAAGCCAGCACGTGCTTGTGATTAAACCCCTTGACGTAGATGGTTCAAGATCTTGCACCAATGATGCGGCACGGCGCCTCTCACCAAAACACAAAGAGTATAAGATGGTCAGTTACAGACGTGGGAAAGTTGATGGAGTGCAAGCTAATCTCGTACCTCAGTTGTAGTGCTGTTGCTCATCCAAATATTGCTGCTGATCACATGGGGTTCGAGAGTGGCCCATGCCCGGAGGTTGTGTTGCCTGGCTGCTGCTCGGCACTGCTCGCGGGCGCGGAGGCAGCATGGTGGTGGGTGCGTGAGGAGCATGTAGAAGTGGTGCCGGTGCCAGCTCCGGCATGAGCTGCCGCCATTCGCGCCACCTGTGCCAGAGGCCACGGTCGGCTAGGCAAGCCACATGCTGCCTGGTGCACCCGGTCAGCAGCTGCTGCTCCGACACGGTCAGTTCAATACTGCGCTGGATGCGATAACCCTGCGGCCGAACCACCACAGCGGCAGCCTTGTATCCCTTGGCTGCCTCTTCCTCGCTCGGGAAAGGCCCCATGCGAATGGGGTTATCAGGGGCCGGCATCAAGAGCTTGGCAAACCAAGAATCTCCCCCCCCCGGTAACACCCGCGTACTTGGACTTTGCACGCCCACCGGTGAAGGCATCGCTAGTAGCTCCAGCTGCACCGGCCTCGCCTCTGGCGTCGCGCATCCATTCCCCGCCGCCTTCACCCGCGCCACTCATACTCGGGCTGGCTGGCAGAAGGTACGACTGCTGTGGGGGGGGTGCGTGCTGCGGTGGACCGGCCTGCCAGTAAAACGGCATACCGGGCGGCGGAGCATAAGATGGCATAGCAGCGTAGCCTTGGTATATGGGAGCGGACGGGCGAGGCACAGCTGGGAGTGGAGCGACCGGTCGTAGCGGCGGGGCAGGTCGGGATGTGCCCGGCTGATAGTACGCCGCGTCCCGCCCCGGTGGCACACTAGGCTGATGCGGCTGTGCAGTAGCGGGGGCGGGTGACGGCGATGCAGGTGCGTAGTGCAACATGACGGTATTGCAGCAGCTGGTCAAGGAGGAAGCGGTAAATGGATTGAAGCTGAGCGGCACCGCCCCGCAACATACGTGCGAAACATGCTTGGTGAGCAAGTTCACCAGATTCCCTTTCTCATCGGTTTCCAAGCGCGGTAAAAAGCCGCTGGAACTAGTGCACATGGACCTCGTCGGACCACTGCCAGTACAAGGGGATGGGGGAGAGCGATATTTTCTTACGATCATCGACGACTGGAGCAGAGTCATGTGGGCCTACCCCTTGAGGCAAAAGAGCGATGCAGCAGCGGTGATTCAGGATGAATGGATTCCTACGGCAGAAACACAATCTGAATGTCGGGTGAAGCGGATTCGCACTGATCGTGGTGGAGAATTCACGGGAGACAAGCTGGAGAATTGGCTGAAGAAGAGGGGAATCATAAAGGAAAAGACCACAGCTTATTCTCCACAGTCCAACGGGGTAGCTGAGCGAGCAAACAGAACGATTCTCGAGACAGCCCGAGCACTACTGATCGAGTCCGGTCTCGGAAACTCAAAGTGGCCGCATGCTGTAAGGCATGCAACGGTGGCACGAAACAGGGTCCTTACGAATGTCGGAGATGAGAGTTGGGTTCCAATGAGATGGTGGCTCAAGTGGAAACCGCCAGTTGACATGCTGCGCGTATTCGGATGCATGGCGGTGGCTCACGTTCCCAAAGCCCACAGGAGCAAGTTAGGAGCGAGCGCGATCTGGTGCGTGCACCTTGGCCTGGCACAGGAAAGCAAAGGGTGGCTGCTGTGGGAACCAAAGAAAGGGCGTTTCTTCGACAGCCGAGATGTAAAATTCCTTGAGAACGTGATGTACGGGAGCTGGAAACAACAGCCGGAGGAGAAAACTGCACAGCAGCTGCAGGAGATTTCTCTGTCATTCGATCCGATTCAGGAGGAAGCCCCTCAGGCAGAACCTGCGGAAACCAAGGAAAACGGGGTCGAAGTGGGGGAAGGCAGCGAGGAGCCAACCGAGGAGTATAGTCGAGCAAAAGGGAAGGAAGAGCAGCAGCATCCTCTCACTCAAGTGAAACCTCCATCCCTGCCCGCGAGGAGAACTCAAACGCGCTCAATGTCTAACAGAGCAGCATCAGCAACTGCAGCAGATCTGATGAGGACGGCGGTGCTGAAGCTGAGAAACCTAAACTTACGGGAACCAGAAGGGGCGCTTCAGGAAAGGGAAGATGCTTTATTAGTGACAGGGGACGGAACCAAGGCTGAAAGCAAGGAAGAGCCGGCTTACTGCTTCGTGATCCCTGAACAACCTGCGAGCATGGAGGAAGCCCTCGCCGGAGCAGACAAGGAAAAATGGCTTGTGTCCAGGGATGCTGAATACAACAGCCTACTAAAGAATAACACCTAGAAACTCGTTCCCTTGCCGGAAGGAAAAAGGGCGCTTCAGTGCAAATGGGTCGTGCGGATCAAAACTGACGAGAAGTGCGAGGTGACAGTGTACAAGAGCAGATTGGTGGCAAAGGGTTTTCAACAGAAGGAAGGGGAGGATTTTCGAGAGCTTTTTGCGCCCACTGCTAAACCTCCAACTTTGAAAGTAATCCTTGCTGACGCAGCAGTGAGCAGATGGTACATCCAACAGATGGATGTAACCACGGCTTTTCTCTACGGGGTAATCGAAGAGGAAGTCTACATGGAGCAGCCTTCGGGATATGAGGACGGAACGGGGAGAGTATGCAAGCTGAACAAGGCTATCTACAGTCTCAAGCAGGCTCCAAGGTGTTGGTATCAAAAACTAACAGCCGTTTTGGGGGAGCTGGGATTCAGAGCAAGCAGCTGTGATGAGAGCTTGTTTCTGAAGGGCGAGAAGGAGGAGATGGTGCTGTTCTTGGTGTATGTCGATGACATACTACTATTCAGCAGCAGCATAAAGGAGATTCAAAAGGTGCAGAAAGGGCTCATGGAGACTTTCCAGTGCAAGGTCCTTGGAGAGGCTTCCTACTACCTCGGCATGCACATCGAACGCGACCCTGATCACATGTGGCTGAAGCTTCACTAAGAAAGTACGTGAAGCAACTGCTGGAGAAGTACGACATGGAGCTCGGACGGAAGGTCGCCACCTTACTACCATGCGAATTCAAACTTGTCAAAGCGGAGGAAGGAGAAGGAGTTGAGGAGGGAGAGCAGCGGCGCTACCAATCACTTGTGGGGAGCCTTCTGTACGCCGCTGTACACACAAGGCCAGACATCTCCTTTGCGGTCGGACAACTCGCCAGGGTGGTGTCCAACCCAACTGAGGAACAAGTTGACGCAGCCGAAAGAGTCGTGAAGTACCTGAACTCATTCCCATCTGTAGGAGTTCAATTCTCAGCAACGGCACAGCAGAAGCAGAAGGGGGTCGAGCTGCTTAGGGAGAAGGGAGAGAGGCTACCGGAACAGAAACTCTTTCTCACTTGCTTCTCGGACACAACCTGGGCATCGGAGCAGGAAGACTCATCCTCTGTGGGTGGATATATCTGCATGATAGGGGGAGGACCAGTGAGCTGGAGGTCCAAGAAACAGAGTGAATCGGCTCTTTCATCTGCCGAGTCCGAATACATGGCCATGTTTCATGCCTCAAGGAAATCATATGGCTGAGAAGGCTACTGGAAGAGATCGGTCAAGAGCAGACGATTCCCACGCCACTCTACTGCGACAACATGTCAGCAATCGCAATGGCTCGCAACGCTGTCCTTCACAGCCTCAACAAACACATGCGCCTGAAGTGGCACTGGTTGCGCAAGGAAGTTAACCGAGGAACTGTCAACCCGATCTACATTAAGACACAGAAGCAGCCGGCAGATGTCTTGACCAAGCGGCTGGCTGACGAACCACACTGGCGATGTGCGCGAATGAGCGACATGAGCATGAACTAAGGGAGAGGGGGAGAAAAACCGACAGATTGAGGGGGAGTCTGTTAATACAGAATCAATTTTTTTTATATCAATCAGCTGGTTTATCTCCTGGGAGTGCGCAAGTCATTTGAGGCGAGAAGCGCTGAGGCGGATCGTTTATTATCGAAGTGGGATTTAGCTTTGACCAATGGGAGGTGTCGGTTCATAGACTCGGCTTGACTCGACTGATCAATTGATCAAAAGGCAGCACGGAGTTCCCGTTCGCGCTGCGAGCTCGTTGGTGCTCAAAGCGACGAATTTCGACTGCGCTGATTGGTCAATGTTCGCGCAGCGAGTTCGTCGTTCTGAACAGGTTCCGAACATGTTCAGAACAGGTTTTCGAACATATTCTGAACAGGTTCCGAACATGTTCAGAACAGGTTTCGAACATGTTCTGAACAGTGTTCACGCAAGTTTGTAACAGGCTTCGAACAAGCTGACGCGGCTGAAGCAGAGGGCAGCACCGACATTCTGAGAGCTGCACTCTCGCCATCTGGAACTCGTCAGCTCGAGAAAGTGCTCACGACTCGAGCGATCAAAGTACGTGGCGAAACTGCTAACGCCACCAGTATTTCAAGCGAGGAGATTGGCCCAAATCAGCACGCATGTTCAAGACAGCGAAGCTAACTCAAATAAACAGAACGGACCGATCGGAGCCGTTATCAGAAGAGCGCGAAAATAAGAACGGATCAATACCGTTAATAAATTTCGCGCGAACGGTTGAAATATTCGCCGGCGAATCGCAACCTAGCCGAGTCACAAAATAAAACGAGGGAAACGCGAAAATTGCTCGCGCCTCGCTAATGATAGGAATTGATTAGAGATGTTAGATATCTAGCAGTAGGATCAGCCTAGAGAATATAAAAATGTATGTCTTGGATATTAAAAACAACTCTCTCTGTCTATCAAGCATTCTCCCACGCGACTCTCAAGTTTATCAAGGATTCTCTAACTACGCCGCAACATAGGACTTCCGCTGCTGCAGTTCTACGCTACTGAGATTCTCTTTCGACAAACTCGGACCCTTGGATAGGGGCTGACTTCGGTCAGGCACCCAAGGACCCTCGGAGGTGACCCCGAGAAGAGTTGTTTCAGCTATCGTGGTACTATCAGCAGTAGGAACTTGTGAGTAACAAGCTGGTATCAGAGCTGGTATCGACATGATTGCGGCGTCAGAGCATAATGGGATCCCAGGATGGAGAAGGATCTTCCGCACCCACGGGCAGCGGAACTCAGGAAACCGGCATCGTGGTGCAGCAAGGAGCTCGAACAAACCAGGGGTCGCTCCTGAAGGAAGTGTTGCGGAACTTCAGCGTTGAGAAGTTCAATGGCGACGGATACGATGACTGGTCATGGAAGATGCAGCTCTACTTCAGGCAAATCGGGCTTCTCAAACTCATGATGGGAGTGGAGAAGCGACCATCGGATGCAAGCCTGCAAGCTGACTGGGATGAACGACCATCTGCGGGATACTACCTCCTGTCCCAGAGCCTGGAGCTGAATCAACGGCAGCACATAATGCACCTGCTACCGGAAGAAGACTGTGGACCTCGAGCCTGGACTGTGCTCAAGGACCTGCACAATGTCCGTTGTGGCTACTCTGATGTTGGAACGAGAGTTGTCGTCCTTGCGACTCAGTGAGGGGGAGCCGATCCAAGGTGTCATCGACAAGATGCGGGACATCTATGCCAAGCTAACTGCTGCAGGGGTGTCATATCCAAAGCAAACCAAGTGTCTCAAGATGTTGTCGCTGCTGCCCGAGTCCTAGCTACCTTTTACCAACGGCCTGAGCTTGCCACAAAACCAGAGCTTATGGACCATGGAATGGGTGCGAACTAAGATTCTTGAAGAAGACTTTCGGCGTCGTCAGTTAAGGGGCGGGGATGAAGGGAGCTGCGACTATGTGATGCAAGGCAGCAGAAAGGGAAGGGGCCGAGGAAGGCCCTGGCCTGGAAGAGGAACCCGTAATGATGACTATCGGCAGGAGCAATCAGGAAGCTCGTATGCTCGTGGTGGAGGAGTAAATCGAGGAGGACATGGGGCCAATGGGGGCAATACAAGAATGGAAGGACGTTGCTGGTACTGCAAGAAGATCGGGCATCCGTGGTTCAAGTGCAACACTAAGCCGGAGTGGTGGACCCCCACGAATCAGTCGAATGAAGGAAGGGGAGCAGGAGCCATGAACAACGACTCCGAAGACTATGCGGATGAAGAAGAGTACAACGAGCGATCGGCAGGACAGTTTTTTCAAGTGGAGGGGGAAGAAAATGAAAGTGGGGCCTCAGCAAAAGTGGGAGCCGAGCTTCACCCATTAAGCGCCTGGATTTTAGACACGGGAGCATCGTGGACAATGACTCCGAGATCTGATCTATTGGACAAAGTTGGTGCAGCACCAATTTCGGAAGTTCGGTCAGCATCAGGACACGCATTGCAAGTGCAAGGAGCAGGCCGAGCACTGTTCAAGGGAGCAGACGGTAATCCTGTTATACTAGAGAACGTGCTACTGGTCCCGGATCTAAAGGCGAATCTGATCTCGCTCAGGAGGCTTGGCAAGGCCGGAGTCAGCTGTTGGAAGTGGACACTGGAATGGCCCAAAGTGGTCTCCCTAAGGGCTACAGGTGTCGTCCTGGGGGGGTATGGGTGCGCTGACCCACTATGGAAACATGCCCTTTTATCCCAGTCGGTTAGCGGGCTGGAATGCTATCCCTGCATGGTGCGGTGAGCGTGGAGGACCGGGGTTCGATTCCTGTTGTTGGCGACTTCCTGTGCCCTAGTGGTGGGCCCTCCCAGTGAGGGGAGTGTTGGAAGTGGACACTGGAATGGCCCAAAGTGGTCTCCCTAAGGGCTACAGGTGTCGTCCTGGGGGGGTATGGGTGCGCTGACCCACTATGGAAACATGCCATTTTATCCCAGTCGGTTAGCGGGCTGGAATGCTATCCCTGCATCAGCACCAACACGAATGGATCAAAAAGCTTTAAGGGGGAGTTAGGAAACCGAGTTCTATGGGATCTGCGCGAAGACAAGGATGTCTTCAGGTCCATGTGGCAACTACCGGTGGTACCATGGGAAAAGGATGAGACCAGAGGCCAGGGGGAGAACAGCGCTCTAAGTGTGTCAGAGGAACGGGTGTCGGCAAGAAGCGGAGAAACAGATTGGGTGATTGCTCACAGGCGCCTCGGACACGTCAACATGACGGTATTGCAGCAGCTGGTCAAGGAGGAAGCGGTAAATGGATTGAAGCTGAGCGGCACCGCCCCGCAACATACGTGCGAAACATGCTTGGTGAGCAAGTTCACCAGATTGTAGTACATGTGCGAGACGAACCCCGAGATGCAGAGCATTCATGCCGTGCGTTGGTTATCAAGAGGAGAGGCGGTGAAGCGGTTTGTGAAAGTTCTCCCTGCTACGATTTTCCTGCTGCACGAGAATTCACATGCAATGTACGAAGTTCCACTTCCTCGTGTTCTTTATCGCCGACCTGCTGGCCATCCTCAACGATCTCAACATCAAGTTTCAAAAGCAGCAGGTACTTTCGCACGAGCGTAGTATACATTTTCAACAACATTGCATCATCTAACAGTGACTTGCGTGCTGTTTGCTTGTGCAGGTGGGCATAACGGTCGTGGCAAGTGAAGTTTTGTTAGCATGCCACACGATCGAAGTGCGGTACACCGACTGTGAGGATTTGTTCGGCAACGACCAGTCTCCCCTGCTCTGGATTTCCTCAAGAAGCACGCCAACCGGCAGCAACGTGAAGTAACGGTCGATGGCGTGGACAAAGAGGGCGCACAAGCAGAACACAAGTTCGTGCTGCACGAGCGGAAACTCAATGGTGCTAAAACCGGCGGAGACTACGACGCATGTAAGAAGTTGTGTCAGGACTATGCGCGTGAGACAAAAGACCGTCTGGAGTAGTAGTTCGCGGACTCGGAGAACCTGAATGGCGCCAAGATATACCGCCCTGGGATGTATCCCGATGACACCACTCTGCGCATGCGCAGGTGTCGTGAGTGGCTGGCGCAGCTGGACAAGCTCTACCACCACTGCCTACCAGGTATACTGTAGTGGGTGCCTAAACCATGCCATCAATTTCGGTTGGTGTTTATTCTCATGTACCTTGTCTCCCTATACATACCAGGTGTCGATTTCAAGACGTGCGAGTGGGAGTTGACCTTGTTCCTACACACGATGGAAAACAATCACGGCTCCCTCAACTTCTACAAGTCACTCATTGTGATGCTGGAGTCATTGGACTATGCAGGGGCGTATCCGAACATAGTGAGGCTATGGCAGGCATTGGCGGTGCTCCCGTTGAGCACCGTCGAGTGCGAGCGCTGTTTTAGCAGGCAGAACCGCATCAAGACCTGGAAACGTTGCTGTATTGCAGACGCGCGATTGAGCGACCTCATGGCAACGACCCCACGAAGGATGTGAACTGGATGAACGTGGAGACCCTATTCCTGAGTCTAACAAAACGACGCCCATCACAAGATTATGTGCAATGCAATGATGCGTAGTGTAGAGTAGAGTAGAATAGTCTCTCAAATTTAGTATAGAATTGTTCACTTAAAAGGCGAGAAAAAAAAAACCAGTTTAGGACATTACCCTTTCATGAAAAACAAAAAATATAGATGACCCTGTGGAAGAAAACCGAGCCACAAGATACACACTGACAGGAAAAGTAGTTCGACGTAACTAGCCTTCCACGAAAGATAGCCTAGAATCATATCCAGAGGCCTGACGATACCCTAACCTCTTATGCAAGGTTTTACAGGAAAAATGGGTGTCTTCATATGACACTTCTGTTTTAACACACTGTGTTGACTCAATTTTGACTTGTTATCAGTGCATTGGCCTATAAAATTGTGTAAATAAATTGTGTAATTCTAGAAACTACCCTTCGCCCAACCATCATTAACCCTTTTCAACGTGCACAAGGAACTACATCTATCTTACGATATGAAACTTTATGACAAGGCATTCATGTATGCTGCAGGAGCCGACTCTACCGAGTACGAAGTCGAGGAGTCAGAACAGAAGAGTCGAGGCGACACTGGCAACCGCCCATGTAGGCAGAAACATTTGAAATGAAAAGAGCGGGAACAGGTTTGAAACGGGTACCCGAGCCGCGCGGTTTGAACTCGCTGCAATAAGGCCAGGGCCCTAGATATCAGACTTTTTACTCTGATTCAAAGTTCGTTCAGGCTTTTTTCTAGTACCTAGGCTGAAATCAAAGTTTTTTTTTTTTTAAGTACCTTGTCTGATTTTTCAGTGTTTTTTTTAATGACTTGGCTGAAATTTCAGCCAAATATTATGAGTGTAGGCTGAGCCCTTAGCCTTGTATTGGGGGTGCACTCTGAAACCGGTAATACAGAGATTTCCACCAGCATGGCGGCGTGTAGCACTAACACCGTCAATCATGGACGGAAAACCAAAGTTTCCCGAGCGCGGCACCGCATAGTCGCGTTGGTACATGAATGCTATAATCGGCTTCAATTTCAACCAATCGCGGCTGCGCAGCATGCAGCGTTGGCAAGATTCTTTGCCAACGCATAGCTTGCAGTGCGCTGCACCTCGGACGACACCACAACCATCCACCCCACCCCACCTTCCTCCTTGGCAATGCATAGCTCGCAGCGTGCGATCACCTAGCGACTCTGGCGCATGTCGGAAATCGACTCATTTCACTGGCTCCTGTTGTCACACTCTTGGCAAATTCCAGGTCCTCGGCCAATCACGGCCCTACCCTTAAAAGGCTGAAACAAAGTGTCTTGTAACACACATATGCACCATTGTTATGAATGAACTTGCAGAGTGCGCAAAATAACCAATAACGAGAATGATGTATTACTGAATGATGATACAATGAGGATGGCACAACACCACAACCATCCACCCAACCCACCCCACCTTCCCTGCATACACGACCAGGTGTCGTGCATGCAGTGACCACCAGGGAGATGAGAGGTCCTAATACGAGGACCTCTCAGCTTCCTCATCGTCACCGTTCTTGCCAATCACTCAGTGGCGTGTCTCTCTCGCTTTAGTTCAATGCCCTCGCCTGAAACTAGAGCCTGAACCCTTGTTTCAGGCTCCTTTGTCAGAAACAAGAAGTGCAAAAGACGAATGACGAAAGAGGGGTTTTACTAGCAGTAGTTGGGATACATATAGCAAACCCTAACTGGGTTATACTCGCTATAGAGCACCCCACTACAGGCTAGATAATAACATTCTGACACACCCCCATAGCCAAAGTGGGGTGTAATCAGCACAATGAGCAAGCATAGAAATAGTTCACAATTATAAGCAAAGCTAGAGGCGATTACAGAGGGCAAGTGAGGAGGAGGAATTGTGAAGGGAGAGAAGATGGGAGACGACGGCTGAAGTTGCAGACACACGGGCAACAGGAGGACTGGCATAGTGGCTACCGAGCGCACGAAGGCACCGGACTACAGGAGTATCTGGCTCCGCGGCTATGATGAGCGGCAGGAGCAACGGACCCACAGGCGACTGGCACAGCAAGGCTCTCTGGGCTACCGAGAGCGCGACGGCTCCGGACTACAGGCGCTGCGCACGACACGACGGCGGCCTCCTCTCAGCCTCCCCAAACAGTCCCACCTCCTTTCCACACACCCCCTGCTGCACCCTAACTCCACTCCCACGTCACCCCCCTGGTTCCACTTCCCTAGGCTCCCACACCTCCACCCCCCTCAGCAGCAGCTGCAGCAGTGGGAGACGAACAAGGAGGAGGGGAGAGGGAAGGGGAGCACCCACACCGCACACCCCCATGCTCGCCACCCCACACCCCCCACCACCGTGGAACGCACGGCGGCACGGGAGGAACGGGCAGCACGGGGGGGGGGGGGGGGGGGACGAGACAGAAGGGGGGCCGCGCGCTCCTCCTCAGGGCGCCGAAACGGACGGGCGGGGGGGCGCGCGCGGTTCCCCAAGGCGCCGCGACGGACGGGCGGGGGCCGCGCGCGGCTCCCCAAGGCGCCGCGACGGACGGGCGGGGGGCCGCGCGCGACGCCCCAGGGCGCCGCGACGGACGGGCGGGGGGCGCACGCAGCTCCCCAGGGCGCCGCGACGGACGGGAGGGGGCCGCGCGCTACTCCCAGGGCGCCCCGACGGACGGGCAGGGGGGCGCACGCTGCTCCCCAGGGCGCCGCGACGGACGGGAGGGGGGGCGCGCGCGGCCTGCAGGGCGACGCGACGAGACGGGCGGAGGCTGTGCGCGGGTCCCCACAGCAGAAAACCGCCGCGCGCCCCGAGCGCACGGCGGGATGAAGAAACCCTAAAAATTTTCGCCGCGCGCGGAGCGCGCAGTAGGAAGAAGATGTCGCGCGCCCGAGGCGCGCGAGAAGTAGAACAGCAGCGGAAGCAGTTAGGTGGCGGGCCCACCCACAGGATCGACCCAAAGGGGTCGACCTGCTCTGATACCATGTCAGAAACAAGAAGTGCAAAAGACGAATGACGAAAGAGGGGTTTCACTAGCAGTAGTTGGGATACATATAGCAAACCCTAACTGGGTTATACTCGCTATAGAGCACCCCACTACAGGCTAGATAATAACATTCTGACATCCTTTTCCCGACCTCCTGAAACCACTACTTGGCAGACTCAATGGCAGCCACACACGCTGCCGCCGAAGGCCCCGACAATGACGAAGATGCCAATCATTGCCCTGTATGCGACATGGTGACCGGCCTATACTTTCTTAGATCGGTCTTAGAGAAGCCTCTTCCACCGCCTGCGCCGCCGTCGCAACCCAGCTCGAGTCACGCTCCGGTTTCCATGCACTCACAACTTCTGCCCGAGGCTGCCACTGAACCAATGACCGCACTAATCCCGTCCCTTGCTGTTACCTCATAGACATTGAGAAGAAGCGCACTGTGAAGGAGCTGAGGACTATGTGCCCGGTCCTGGCCAAAGCTCCTAAGAGCGAGCGTAACTTCCACGCGGGCCTGACAGCAATTCTCAATAATCCGGACTGGCAACAGTCGTACCCCAACCTCGTCGGACTTTGGGTGGCGATTGCAGTGCTGCCTCTCAGCACTATCGAGTGTGAGAGAGGTTTCTCTCGAGAGAACCTCATCAAAACGAGGCAGAGGGGCATCATTAAGGACTGTAGGCTCAGTCATTGCTAGACTATGAGCTAGACTTGCCAGGAGTAGTAAAGATTTGGCGCAGCTACAAGAGGCGCCGACCAGTCACAACACCAGCTGCTAGATACAGGGAGCCCCCAAGGGATGGGAAGGAGCCTCTAGATGAGCAAGTTGTAGTAGAGCGTGCTACTGTAGAAACTCTGTCAGACTGTGATGCAGACATGTGAGAAATGTGCTATATTGGTGCTTTTAAAAACATAGTGATCAGCTTAAATTTTGGATGTAACACTCTAATTTCAGCGTTGAAATTTTGTGTTGTCTGATTTTTCAGCCTAAGAATTTGAGGCAACGCTGACCGCCAGAGTTCCAAGAGGGGTGCACGCTGATCGATCAGCGTGCCCCAAAACGAGTCTAAGGGGCTAAATAAGGGAATGTACCCCTTAGAGTACATGGCTAGTCTAGGTCGTTTCGTATTCCTTTGTACTTATATACACCCGATGTATGCATGCTATAATCAATCTCAGTCGTTTACATTCACTCTGACATGAGGTCAACACTTCCGCTGCAACAATACCCTGCGATCAATCCTGAACGATCCTTCGCTAAGTCCCATTTGGGTTGTAACATGGTATGAGAGCTACTCACTGATTCTTCACAATTTCACTTCTGTGAAATTTGCCGAACCAAGACCAAGATCTGGCAAGCTGCACACGCTCCAAGGCCAAGATGGCCGGAGGATCCGGAGGCCAAGAGAATCTGACAGCCGAAGGACATACCAACCCGGCTGCGACAAATGAGGCAACAACTACGATAAGCACTGCCGAACTCGAGCGGTTATTTTCGCGACTCTCAACTATGGAGAAAGACCTCCAAGCATTTCGGAATGGCTACGTCGGAACCTCTTCCCAACCAGCACAACCTGGTCAACTAGCTACGAAAAGCCACGAAACCGCCCCGCACACCTTCTCCCTCGACACAAACAAATCAGCATCAACAGCCTCCCGTCCAAGTGACAAAGCCATCAATTCTGCGCAAGCACGCTTTCTCAGCGTTTCAAAAATCAAGACTGCTGCCGCGTTTGACGGCAAAGACTTTTATACATGGAGTTTTGAGCTTGAGCCCGTCCTAAAGACAGCGCAGATCTACCACTATTTTGACGGCTCCTACCCTAAACCGGTGGAAGACACCGACGACGCCCGGGCTCAGTACTACAGCGAGTCCCTCATGGCGTATATCGTGTTGCTGCGTAAAATGACGCCTGCGGAGCAACTCAGCATTCGCTCCTACAAAGAGAGCGCCGCTCCAGCCTTGGAAGCCTGGAAGCACCTCGTCGAGGTATATCAGCGAAAGGAATCTGTCACCTCCAGCAGGCTTCTGCAGCAACTCGTGGAGACCAAGATGGGGCATGGGGAGAAAGCAAACAGTTATATTGACCGCTATCGAAATATCCGTGACCAGATCACGAAACATGGAAGTGCGATTTCGGACGAGATCTTTATCAATATCAACCTCCAAGGACTCGGGCCTGAGTGGAAGCCCTGCAAAGCGCTACTCCAACAACGAGGAATTATCTCTGAAGCCGTGCTATGCGCCGCCCTCCTGACTGAACAGCAGGACATGGATTCGTGTTGGTGCAACCCTACGGTTTGCACTCGGCTTGTTGGCCGTGTGCGTGCATGCGTGTGTGCATGGAATGGAATGAGTGCATGAAATAAATATATATTTCATGCTTATAATAGTGTGTGTATGATGGGTCATGATGTCGAGTGTGTGTGTGTCGAGTCAATAGCGAATTATCGCTAGTCGCGTGTAACGTGGTCATTTTGTGTGTCCCGCGCGGTTTCTATTTTGTCGTGCGCGGTTTCTATTTTGTCGCTTGTCGAACGTTCGGCGTGTCGCAGGTGTGCAGCAGACCCATCAAGAACTCAAGGATGAGTTTGTGATGAAGAACCCGAGCCTTGGTTTCAAGCTTCAAGTGATTTCGAAGCTCGCCAAAAGGGTGCACTTCAAGATATTGAAGATAGTTACATTACAATGTGTAGTGTAACATTTCTATTGGTGTAGAGCCTTGTGAAGGGTAGGTTCGAGACCCTTCTTGGTTGGGGACAGTGTGGCACTGTTCCACATCACTGTACCTCGGCTCTTGGGGTTTGTAGGAGCTGGGAGTCATTCCCAACTCGTAACTCTTCCTAACTCTTCCTATCTTGTGTACTAAGACTATAGTGGCTGCCATAGTGCTGTTCGTTCAAACCGACGCTGTGTCGTCAATACTTGGTCAAATCGTGCGATCTAAATTGCCTAGTGTAGGCGACATTAAGACGCTCCAGATCCAAGTTGAATCAGGTCATTTGAATTTGTGACCAGAACGCTATGAACGTTTAAAGCCGCTGAGCAGAAATCTGACTGTGCACTCTATCTTTCGTTTTAGGCACATTGGAGCCTATTGTGACTATAACAATTCGTGCAGGACATGCTCAGTGCCACGCCGAGAGCGCCTCGCCTTCTACACAGACAACTGTGAAGAGCGTCGAAAACAAAGGTGCCATTATTGCAAAATCTGCAAAGTCTTCGGGCATTCATCGGACCGATGCAAATCCCGGTCCAACTATTGCCACCCGAATTCCACTCACCATAACAATTGGGTCGGCCGACAAGACGCTCGTCACTTTCAACCTTAACACCAAGCTTCTCGCCCTCCTGCACAACACCAACAGCAACAGGAGACGCAAGGACCTCAAGCAGGAGCTCCTAGAAATGTAATCGCAGACATGGCGACAAGGTGTCGCCCACGCGCTGCTGAACCAGACGAAGAGGAAGAACCTCGCGGAGCGCTTATTCAACCTGAAGAAGGTTGGAACAAGCCCTTCACAAAAAAGTCATTTCTACATGTACGACAAAGACGAGCAAGATTGGCATCAGCCAACACAACTGCGGGAAAGCCCACCCGACGACCATCAGTGCTTCGTCCTTGTGGGATGGAAGGAGGACGAAGATCCAGCATTCCACAAAAGATACAAGGCAACCTTGGTGACTCCGCCGCTCGCGCTACTTTTGCGCAATGATCACATGAACCAAAACACCTGGTGCCTGGACAGCTGCTGCAGACATGGTGGGATTCGTCCAGTACATCTCAAACATCAGCCGTGCTCCCACCACCTACGTCACCGTCGCCAACAACGAGCAACTGTGAGCAAATGCATAAGGCATCGTCGTGCTGCAAGCTAGAGACAGCAACACGCGCTTCACGTTCAATGACGTGCTCTACGTGTCGGATCTCCGCTTCAACTTAATGTCGGCAGGACAACTCAGAGTCTTCGGAGTCATGCTCACCACAGATCCATACACGTGCGACCTCATACTCACCTACGCTCCTCCGGACACCCCCCCCCCCCCACCGAGGTACACAAATACCTCAGAAGAGCTCGCTCGATGGACGGCGTCTACGTGCTCGAATTCGAGATACCCAATTGTCAAGCGTCACCCGACGAGCTCATGGACCTCGTTCCCCTGGATCATGGCAGGAGTCATGGCAGCACCCCTGACGGGCGACCGTGGATCCGCAGCAGTCCTCACCATCGTGAGATAAATCTGCACCAACCCGTCCCCGACGAACTCTGCACCACCTGCTTCACACCCACGGCAAGCCGCACAACGGAAGTTGAGAGAGACTACGCCGCAATCCAAGAGGCGGAAAGCGCCGAGGGGGATCCCACAGACATGACAGAAATGGAGCTCGCTGTCACCACTCACCGCAGGAGCGCCCAACACCACTGACTCAGAAACGCTCCGCTTCGTCTTGGAAACAAACACCACAACCTTCGACGAGGAGAACCGTCCGCGATCCTACATCCGCGATGTCTACCACAACTTCATCGACAAGGCATGGAAATATCCTGACAGAAGGAAGAATAGAGTGTCAAAGAGAAGGAAGACAAGGCAAGGGCAAAGAAGAAAGCAAAGTTGTATGAGGAGCGCATTGCGGCTGGATGGGACGAGGAGTCAGCACGGCGCGGTGGCTGGGGAGGCGAAGTCGATGGCAATGGTGACACCTCAGGTGCAACATGGGGATCAGCAACTAGTGCGTCTGGCACTGTTCAAGGATGGGGAACTGGCGGATGGGGCGAACCCGAACGCCGAGTACTCGCCGAAGGCGACCTTACCCAAGAGGAACTAGAGGCGGTAGAACGGGAGATGGCAGCTGAGAGACCATCTCCACGAGTCGCCGTCCCACTCAGACGTCCCCCGCGCAACCTTCCTTCACCACCCCACTCGCCTCATCGCTGATACGATCCCTAGTCAGAGATTGAGGAGGGGAACGTACCTACAACTCCGCCACGCGACTCGCTTGGACCAATGTCCTGCCCAGATCCATTCGCTTGCTTCATCGAAGGCACCCGAACTCCGCTCAACATCATCCCAGACAGCAACTTTCTCGCGCTCTACCTCATGACGGCACCTGCAAAAGGGGAGACAACAGCAGAAGCAGAAGCAGAGGAGCCAGACAACGAAGCAGAACCAAGAGAAGAAGAAGGACCGGTGCTTCCAATCCCCCACGAGACAGAACCAGAGGCGGCGGAACACCATGCACGTTTGTTACAATACTAAGTAAACTAGGAACCGGGTTTAGGGCCTAGGCTCAGAAGCCTAGGCCAAGCGGGTGTCGAGAGAATCGTGGCCAAGAGAAAGTGAGAATGTGTGAGGGTTCACTATAGCACACGAATATATATAGCAACCTAACAAAGATGAAAGAGGTGCACCACCATTCAAGGGCATTACACAACAGCTACACTACAGGCAGATAATACTAAATAGATATAAATCTATTTTGACAACGTTACCTGCGCACTCCCAGAATTTTGCGTAGAGGATGATCTCTGGCATCAGCAACTCGGTCACCCCTCACTTCAGATGTTCAACAACTGTCTTCGCGCCAAAGTTTTTCTTCTAGGAGCACTGCTGCGCCCCGATGTTACGGAGCCTCACACTATGGATGGTGATGATGCGGTCGAAGAAGAGGCGAGCCGTAGCCGTGGCGTTGGTCGGAATGAAGTGTCCCATTTTTAGAGAACTTGTCGATCACCACAATTATAGCGTCATGCCCTTGTGAGATCGAAGCTAGCCCAGTGATGAAGTCTAGGTTGACGACTTGACATGGCTGCTCCGGTACGGGTAGAGGCTGAAGTAACCCTGCTTTTTTCTGCTTGCTACTCTTCATCCGCTGGTAGGTGTCGCAAGAGGTGACGAGCTGCTACATGTCTCCTGCCATCCAGGGCTAGTAGTAATACTTTGCTATTCTCGCTAACGTCTTGTTGCTCCTGAAATGTCCCGCCTATGCTACGTAGTGAAACTCCTCCAGTAAGGTCTGTCGGAGCGGGGCACAGTTCGGTACCCAAATCTTTCCTGTTCCCTTTCTTACGGCTAAGTCCTTCTCCCACTGTAACAGCTTCTGTTTTTTTGCTGTAGCGATCTCTGTGTCTGCAAGTACCCATGTTGGAAGACCCTTGAGTAGAGGGTTCATCCCGTCGAGCTGGATGCCTGCTACGTGATCGGGGCGGCTCAACGTGTCTGCATTGTTGCATAGCTCGGGTTTGTAGACGATGTCGTAATGGAAGTGGGTCTCCAAGAAGTCCACCCACCGCACCTGTCGTCCTGAGAGCGTCGGCTGCGACTTCAGGTATTTCAGGCTGCAGTGGTCAGTATAAACTGTAGTCTTGGCTCCCTCTAAATAACACCTCCACGCCTTGAAGGTTAGGACTATCGCTAAGGCTTCCTTGTCATGGATGGGGTAGCTTCTTACTGAGTAGCTTCTTACTGTGATGGGCTGCAAACTGCGTCCGTGATCCTGCATTAGTACTACTCTGACTGCTTGGTCACTAGCGTCTGCTTCCACCACGTAGTCCCAATCTGGATCCGGTAGGATGATTACTGGCGCCGTAGTCAGTGCTGTGTGTGGCTGCTCCATGGCTTGCTGTCGAGGAGTATCTCATTTGTAGGGCGTATCCTTTTTCAGTAGGTTGGTTAGTGACGATGCTAGTAGTTGGCGAAGCCTAGGACTTGTTGCAACTCCTTCACGTTCTCCGGAACTTTTCCACTTCTTGACGGCTTCGATCTTCCGCGGGTCCACGTGTACGCCCTCGGCACTCACCATGTGCCCAAGAAACTGCACCTTCTTAAGGGTGAAGTTGCTCTTCGACAGCTTCACATAGAACTTGTTCTTTCGCAGGATCTCGAACACCTTCCGCAGATGCTCCACGTGTTCTTCCATGTTCTTAGAGTAGATGAGAATGTCGTCCAGGTACACCACTACGCACTCATCCAGCAGGGGTCGTATGATGTGGTTAATCTCTACCTGGAACGTCGACGTGTCAAACTTATATGCTATAGTCTGTGGTGGGGTAGTTCATATGGGGTAGAACACTTTAGGGTTTCCTACTTGTACTCCTCATGCTGCTCAATGCAATCATTCCTTGTTCTATTTTTCACATGGTTTCAGAGCAGGTTCCCTAGTGGGAACGTTTTTTTAGGGCCCACCACGAACTTTTTTTTTTCCTGCCCTGCCCTGTCGTGCTTGCCTGCCCCGTCGCGCGCTTCGTGCCTGCCTCACC
This sequence comes from Closterium sp. Naga37s-1, assembly GCA_947471745.1. Classification (NCBI taxonomy): domain Eukaryota; kingdom Viridiplantae; phylum Streptophyta; class Zygnematophyceae; order Desmidiales; family Closteriaceae; genus Closterium; species Closterium sp. Naga37s-1. Next base: position 108,917 of record CANJKZ010000816.1, read on the forward strand.
TACGCCGTTGCTTCCCTGCTGTGCGCCTTTGCGTGCCTGCCCTACCCGCCCATCGAGCGCCTGCCCTGCCATCGCGGCCCTGCCGTCGCGGCCCTATCGTCGCGGCCCTGCCTTGCAGCCGCCGTCGTGGCAATGCCCTGTAGCCGCCGTCGCGCCTGCAACCGCCGTCGCGGCCCTGCCCTGCCGCCGTCGAGCGCCTGCAGCCGTCGTCGCGGCCCTGCCCTGCCCTGCCGCTGTTGCGCCTGCAGCAGCAGTCGCGGCCCCGCCGTAGCCGCCGTCGAGCGCCTGCAGCCGCCGTCGCCCTGCCCTGCCATCGTCGCACCTGCAGCAGCCGTCGCGGTCCCACCGTAGCCGCCGTCGCGCCTGCAGCCACCGTTGCGGCCCCATCGAAGCCGCCGCCGTGGCCCCGCTGTAGCCGCCCGTCGAGCGCCGGCCCTACCCGCCCGTCGAGCGCCTGCAGCCGCCTGCCCCGCTCCTTCCCTGCCGACGCCGCGCCTCGTGAGCACCTGCCCTACCCGCGCCAGTCGCGCGCCTGCCTTCCGCCACCGGTGGCACCTGCCCTACCTGCCTCTGGTGAGCACCTGCCCTACCCGCACGCCTGCCTTACAAGCGCACTGCCACGCCTGCCTGCCTGCCTGCCTGCCTGCCGCGCCTGCCTGCCAGCCGAGCCACGCCGCCCAGCCGGGCCGCGCCGCCCAGCCGGACCGCGCCACCCAGCCGAGCCGCGCCGCCCAGCCGAGCCGCGCCGCTCTGCCGAGCTGCGCCGCCCTGCTCTACTGCTGCTACTGCTACTACTGCTGCTACAGCTGCTACTGCTACTACTGCTGCTACTGCTGCTACTGGCGGTGGCCAGATGCAGCTCCAGCGACGTTTGCGTGAGTCCCTCATGCCCCAGCAGCTTCGTGAGTGGTACGCTAGTTGGTGTTGTGGCGGCGGCCGTAGTGGCCGTCGCCCTGGAGCTAGTTAGTCGGGAGCTTCTGGCGGTGGCCAGATGCAGCTGCAGCGGCGTCCGCGCGAGACCCTTACGCCCCAGCAGCTTCGTGAGTGGTACGCCCAGAGTAGAGGGTCTCGGAGTATCGTTCGCTGCCCGTACGTCATTCGCACAGGTGATCGGGCTGGTCAGACTTGCGGGACGGTTGGTCACACACCGTCCCGCTGCTTCGCCAGTCTGAGCGACGCCTGGCGTACCAAGTTTGGCGACGAGGCTGAGCTCCCCACCTGGCTGGAGCTGCTTAGGCAGAGGGTCGATATCTTTGCTCTTGACTATGATGCTATCCTCACTGCCATGTATGCATTGCCTACTAGTGCTGAGGGTGCCTGTGTTATCCTCACTGCCATGTATGCATTGCCTACTAGTGCTGAGGGTGCCTGTTACCTATGTGTACCGCCAGACCCAGGTATAGAGTCTGCTGCTCTAGGTGCTGGTGAGGCTGCTGCTCTAGGTGCTGGTGCGTCTCCTGCTCTAGGTGCTGGTGAGGCTGTTGCTCTAGGTGCTAGTGAGTCTACTACTCCAGGTACTGGTGAGTTTGCTCTCTCTGGTACTGCGCCTGGTGAGGCCTTGCACACCTTCACTCTTGACTCAGGTGCTTTCTGCTCCTTCTTTTGCGACAGCACCACACTCACGCCGCTCAGTCGGCCGGTTGCAGTCTCCCTGGCAGACCCCTCTAAAGGCCCAATCCTTGCGCACTCCTCCATGGTCCTGCCATGTCCGGCGGTTCCGTCTGGCTCACTGTCGGGTCTTCACCTCCCCTCGTTCTCTACGAGCTCGGTGAGTGGAGCCGACCTCCAGGATGCGTTGGTTGACCAGTTCACTCTTGGAGGTCAGCGTGTGACCCACTGTACGTGCTCCCGGACTAGTCGGCACCTGGCCACGTTCACCCGAGCTCCTGGCTCGAGTCTGTACACACTGACTACTATGTCCCCTCAGGTAGCTGCGTCTGCGTCTGCGTCCGGTCAGCTAGCGGCCCCCTGCTCGTGTCGCGCTTTGTCGCACCAGACCGTCCTCTCGCACCACCGTCTTGGTCACCCCTCGGTGCAGCGCCTTCGTGGCATGCACCGACGTGTCCTTGTTCCTGGTCTTCCCAGGGTTCTACCTCCCCTCCCATCCTCGCCTGCTCCTCCCTGTCTTCCCTGTGTCGAGGGGCGGCAGCGCGCCGCTCCTCACTCCTCCTCGTTTCCCCCGACGACTGCTCCCCTGCAGACTCTCCACATGGACGTATGGGGCCCAGCCCGCGTCCGTGGACAGGACCGCGAGCGGTACTTTTTGCTGGTTGTTGACAACTACACGCGTTACACCACGGTCTTCCCCTTGCGCACCAAGGGTGAGGTCCCTGATGTTTTGATCCCTTGGATCCGCGCTGCCTGTCTCCAACTCCGCGAGCGGTTTGGGACGGAATTTCCCGTCTTGCGTCTGCACTCTGACAGAGGTGGTGAGTTTGCCTCTGACTTTCTGCGGGACTTTAGTCGCCAGACGTCCACGCTCCCGGCCTCACTGCAGCAGAATGGGATTGCTGAGCGCCGCATTGGCTTAGTCATGGAGGTCGCTCGTACCTCCATGGTCCATGCGGCTGCCCCCCATTTTTTGTGGCTGTTTGCGGTCCGCTACGCTGCGCATCAGCTCAACCTTTGGCCCCGTGTCTCCTTGCCGAAGACCTCGCCCACACTGCGTTGGACGGGGAAGGTTGGCGATGCGTCAGTGTTTCGGGTCTGGGGTTCTCGTGCCTTTGTCCGCGATACTACCACGGACAAGCTCTCCGCCCGTGCTTTTCCCTGCATCTTCCTTGGCTTTGTCCCAGACGCGCCTGGCTGGCAATTTTACCACCCCACCTCGCGCCGTGTCCTGCCCTCTCAGGACGTCACGTTCGACGAGTCGGTTCCCTTTTACCGTCTCTTCCCCTACCGCACTGCCTCTCTCCCACCCCCGCCGCTCTTCCTTGCACCAGGTCCTCCTCCGGTAGACCCCCTCCCCCCTCAGGGTCCTGCTCCCTCAGGTGTGTCCCAGGTAGACGCTGTCGAGCCTGTCGAGGTAGCTGTTGACTCTAGCGCTGCTACTGGGGGTGGTGCTGCTGGGGGTGCTGAGCCTGAGCGTGCGGAGCCTGGGGGTGCTGAGCCTGGGGTTGCTGAGTCTGGGGGTGCTGAGCCTGAGCGTGCGGAGCTTGGGGGTGCTGAGCCTGAGCGTGTGGAGTCTGGGGGTGCTGAGCTTGGGGGTGCTGAGCTTGGAGGTGCTGAGCCTGAAGGTGCTGAGCCTGCGGTTGCTGAGATTGGGGGTGCTGAGTCTGCTGGAGTTCTTGCGGGTGCCTCGTCTCGTCGGGAGCCTCTCTCTCCACCGCAGTTGCGCGAGTGGTTTGCTCGCCGCTGGAGACTCCAGCGAGGTGCTGCTGGAGCTGGAGCTGCTGGAGATCCTGCTAGTGCTGGAGGTGCTGGAGGTACTGCTGGTGCTGGAGCTACTGGAGGAGCTGGAGCTGTTGGAGCTGGAGGTGCTGCCGGAGCTGGAGCTGCTGGAGGTACTGCTGGTGCTGGTGCTGCTGGAGGTGCTGGAGCCGCTGGTCCCGGAGGTGCTCGTACTGGAGGTACTGGAGCTGCTGGGGCTGGTGGTGCTCCCGGAGTTGGAGCTGGAGGCGCTAGTGTTGTTATTGCTGGAGATGCTCCTGGAGCTGGAGCTGCTAGAGGTGCTGGAGTTGGTGGTGCTGCGGGAGTTAGAGCTGCAGACCTTGGAGCTGGGAGTAATGGTACTGTCTCTGCTGGTTCTGGAGGCGATGCGCGGCCGCGGCCGTACTTCGTTCCACTTCTTCAGCAGGTTCTTGACCTCCCACCTTCTACTAGTCCCACTCTTCCCTTACTGTGTCCACAGCCTGCCCCGTCGCAGTCGCAGCTTTAGCCGGCCTCTCCATTGCCTTGTCCTTCTCCTTACTCTGGGCCAACTAGATGACTTACGGAGCGTCGTGAGCCTGAGTCTCGTCCTGCGTCGCCTGAGTCTAGTCTTGCATCGCCTGTTCGCGCTGTTCTCACTGGTAGTCGTGTTCCGCGTCCGCGTCCTCCTGCTGTCCCTGGCACGCACCGGATGGCGCTTCGTCCTTCCACTGCTCCACTGCGTGTCCCTCTGCCGTCTCCTCCTGCGTCCTCCCTTGCTGACAGTCCTGACCCGGAGTCTGACTCCCTTCGTGCTGCTAGTCCTACTGTCACGCGTCTCCTGGCCATTGTTGTCACTGACCCGTCGTTTGAGTCCACTGCTGCGTCTGCCCTAGTTGCTGAGCTTGTTGACTTTGCTGCCGCCTGTCGTCTAGACTACGCCGCTAGTCTTGTTGCTGAGTCTGAGTCTGCCTGTCCTCCGTCCGTCGGGGGTGAGTGTGCTCTTGGCACAGACGTCCTTGAGGATAGGCAGGGGGAGTTTGAGTGCTTTGCCGCTGCTTTACCTCATCTCGTGTCCATGCTGATTGCCCTTGAGGGAGACCCAGATGCACCAGATATCCCGACCCCGCGCTCTTACGCAGAGGCGATACAGGGTCCCTACTCCTCTCAGTGGCAGACAGCCATGGACGCAGAGATGGATTCCTAGAAGTCCACATGCACCTACGTCGACGAGGTTCCCCCGCCTGGGGCGAACATTGTCAGTGGCATGTGGATCTTCAGGGTGAAGCGGCCGCCGGGCTCTCCGCCTGTCTTCAAGGCGCGTTACGTTGCACGAGGCTTCAGTCAGCGACAGTGAGTTGACTTCTTCCAGACCTTCTCCTCCACCCCGAAGATGACCACTCTTCGGGTTTTCCTGCACGTAGCAGCTCAGCATGACTACGAGCTGCACTCTCTTGACTTCAGCACTGCTTTCCTACAGCGCAGCCTGCACATGGAGATCTGGCTGCGCCGCCCACGTGGCTTCACTGGGTCGTTTCCTCCTGGTACCCAGTGGAGCCTCCGGCGGCCAGTCTACGGTCTCCGCCAGGCGCTCCGTGAGTGGCACGACACTCTGAGGACGACCCTTGCGGCTCTTGGCTTTGCTCCTTCCACTGCTGACCCGTCGCTGTTTCTATGCACCGACACCTCTCTGCCGCCGTTCTACGTCCTCGTGTACGTCGATGACTTGGTTTTTGCTACTTCTGACACCAAGGGACTCGCCCACGTGAAGTTGGAGCTGCAGAAGAGACACACGTGCACAGACCTGGGTGAGCTGCGCAGCGATCACCGGGACAGAGCACAGTGCACCATTACTTTGAATCAGTCACACATGGTGCAGCAGGTCCTTCAGCGCTTCAGCTTCACGTACTCCTCGCCACAGCCCACTCCTCTGCCTACTCGCCACTCGCTCTCACCTCTGCCTTCGGATGAGTCCGTAGAGCCGAGTGGCCCGTATCCAGAGCTTGTGGGCTGCCTCATGTACCTGATGACCTGCACTCGACCTGACCTGGCATACCCTCTTAGCATCCTGGCACGCTATGTTGCTCCTAGGAGACACCGAAAGGAGCACATGGATGCCGCTTAGAGGGTGTTGCGCTACTTGTGGAGTACGACGGGCATGGGGCTCGTGCTTGGAGGACGGGCTCGAGTTGTCCTCACTGGTCACGCAGACGCTTCCTGGGCTGATAACTTGGCTTTGCAGCAGTCGTCACAGGGTTACACTTTCAGCCTTGGCTCCGGCTCTGTTTCGTGGCGGTCTACCTGCTCGTCTTCTGTTCTCAGCTCCAGCTGTGAGGCTGAGATCTACGCAGGGGCGATGGCTGCACAGGAGTTACGCTGGCTCACCTACCCGCTGACCGACCTGGGAGAGCCGCCTCGTTCTCCTCCAGTGCTGTACGTCGACAACAAGGCCATGATTGCCTTGTGTCAGGAGCACAGACTGGAGCACAGAACGAAGCACATCGCTCTGCGCTACTTCCTTGCTCGAGAGTTGCAGCAGCGTGGTCAGCTTCGTCTTGCCTACGTGGCCACTCGGACCAACACTGCTGATGTTTTCACCAAGGCACTTCAGCCTTGTGATCATCAGCGTTTCTGTACTGTTCTAGGCCTTGTGCCCACTGGGCCACACTTGCTTACTTCTTGAATTTGCTTGTACTGTGATCTTTATACATATACCTGCATGCTTACACTTGCTAGGTTGTGATCACTGTATTGTTTGTTCACCTTTATATAACTCTGCTTGTGAACTGGCCTTGTGGCCATTTGCTTGTGCTCAGAATGCATGGTGACTTCGTGATCCACCGTGAGCTTGCTTTGCTTCTCTTGACTGGTCTTGTGACCTCTTGTTCTCCCCCACTTTGCCTATGGGGGTGTGTCAAACTTATATGCTATAGTCTGTGTAGGCTGTAGTGGGGTACTTCATATGGGGTACAACACTTTAGGGTTTCCTACTTGTACTCCTCATGCTGCTCAATGCAATCATTCCTCGTTCTATTTTTCACACGTCGGTTTGTTGAAGAGTCCGAATGCCGTCGTTCTATTCGTGGGAGCCGTATCTGGTATGGAATGCCGTCTTGTGGATTGAATTGTCTGCCATCTTGATCTGCCAGTAACCCTACCGTAGGTCCAGCTTCGAAAATACTATTGCACCACGCAGATGGTCTAGAATATCGACTATGCGCTGTATGGGATATTTGTTTTTTACTGTCTATTTGTTCAGTGCCCGGTAGTCGATGCACGTCTGTAAACTACCGTCTGGCCTTGGAGTAAAGAGAACCGGTGTGCCGTAAGGAGAGGGGGGTGGGCAGATCAGTTGTCTGTCCAGTAGATACTTTATCGGCTTCTTCATGTCTGTCAGTTCGGTCGAACTAAGGCGGTATGGTGCACGTGAGACGGGTTTCGCACCTGGTTCCTCCACGATCTCGTGCTCGTGTGTATGTGCTGGAGGCACTCCTGCAGGCAGGGCACTCCTGAAACTCGATTCGACGCTCCAAATTCCAATGGTTTTGGGCGAAATTCTCTGGGCTGTTGAGATTCGAATCAATCTGCTAGTCGAAATTCCAACTTTTCTGCCAATAATTTTGAGGGTAGTTTGGAAACCGGATCGAGGGGAATTTAGAAAAAATGCGAGGAACTGGTTTTACATACCCGTATCGGCGCTTTCGTTGTCGCCCCGGCGGTTTTTAAAGGCTGGTTTTAAGCGGTTGAAGACCTCGCGTGTAAACCCGCTCTGACACCCAGTGTGAGGATCTGGTTCAGGAAAGATAAATTTATTGAATGATTCACCTGGGTACAAGGCGAGGCTGTATATAGGCTCGACACAAAGGCAGTAACCGGTGTGTTACTAGAAGGTTCCTCGGGTCGTTCCCGTATCCAGTAGAAGGCAATTCGGTGGCAACCGAAAAGCCTAGAATTCGGTGCACTCAACCTAAGTATAGTAACTATAGTAAAAGCAACGAACCTAGGAAATCAAGCTAAAGCATGCAAGATAAAATAAAACTAAGCTAGATAAGGCGTAATAAAGCAGAATCAAGCAAGCCCAGCAAAGCCGTCGTACTCCCGCAATGCCGGGCTTACCTCTGCGTGTAGCAGCCCCTCCTCTTCGGCTTTTCCAGGCACGGCAGCGGCAGTTGGCTGTTGAGGAGCTCCAGGCACTATGCCGCTCGGCTCGTGACGATGCCACCCTGGCCCGTTTCACATCCCTTCAGGGCCCGGGGGCTGGTGCATGGGTTTCGGTGGTCCCGGCTCACTCAGATCTCACATTCACTGCGGCCGGGTGGGGTATTGCTACTGCTATACAGCTCCGGCTCCCAATTTAGCAGCTGCAGGTGGCAGGGAGGTGTGTTTGTGGCACAGCGTATGTTGACCCAGCAGACCCGCATCATGCCCTAAGGTGCAAGCACCAGCACGGTCCATCTCGGGTGCATGATGAGGGAAAGTTTGCGGTGGCGAGGATCTCTAAGGCGTCAAGGGGGTGGTGATGATGGAGGTTAGTGAGGTGTTGTCGGGGAAGCGGGTTGACGTAGTGATGCTACGACCAATGGCTGGGGAGGCTCACACTCTAGAGATCAGCGTCGCGGACCCGCTATCGCTGTCTCCATCTCTACTAGGGCAGTGCGGGCGTTCTATAGGTGTGGCAGCAAAGGAGTGGGAGCATCGCAAAACGGATGATTACACGCCTCTGCTTGCATGCAACCGGGGCGTGCAGTTCACCCCTTTGATAGTAGAGACGCGGGGGTGTCTCACCCCTTTGATAGTTCACCCCTTAGATAGTAGAGACGTGGGGGTGGCTTAGACAGCAGGGGGACGCGCATGTGGGGCTAGCTGTGTCACGGGGAGCTTTTCGGGAGGATGACACTTCGTTTTTTGCTTAACTTTCGTGGTCTCTGAAGGCGCTCATCGGGGTAGCGTTACAACGGGCGCAAGCTCGTGTCATCCTACTTCGAACGGCGTCTTCTATGGGGGGGATGAATGTGGATTTGTGGACCGGGAGAGGGACGACATCGAGGTGTAGGGCGGGGCTCTTTGGGTGGAGGCCTCATACATGGTGGATGTGCAGATGTTGTTGGAAAGATGTAGTTTGCGCTTCTGATGTGTCGAAGCACTAAATCGTAAGCGAGGCAAACTACAGCGAAGCAACAGCGAGTCAACCGAAGAGGTTAACAAAAGATAACAGCAAGGAGGTTAAGCGAAGGTCAAAGGTCAGTGACCTTTGACTCACCGAAAGGCAGCGCAACAGCAAGGACAAACAACTGACTCGTTACTGAGCAGTTGCCCGAGTCGCAGCTGTATCGAATCACAACAGCAACAGCAACAGTTAGTTATGTCTTCTCATATTTCCTTGTAATCATATAAAGCCTTGTATTACTTTGCTATAATCAATCTATCTTGCTCTCACGCACTAGTGCAAGGTGGTTCAACCAGTTCACTACAAAGCTTCCGCAATTACATCATTACATCAAGTCTTAGCCTTTAAACGATCCTAAGGGCTTTCTCAACCCAACATGGTATGAGAGCAAACAGGGCAAGACTCAACTCTGTTCAACTTTCTACAACAACTCAAGACATGGCAACACAGAAGGAGAGAAGTTCCTCTAACGGATCACCCGGCACTACTCCTACTCCACCTCCAGCCTCTGGACTGCAGACAGAGGGAGGTACGGCAACAAGACCAGCTGCTGAATCTACTGAAACTCCTGTGAACCAAACAACTGGCTTTGACCAAAGCATGATGGAGAAATTCTTCTCCTTCATGTCGTTTTACGAACAACACCAGCAAGCAGCACCTGCGCAATCAAACAACAGCGACAACAACAGCGGTGTCACCCCAATGAGTCTTGACGGCTCATCCTTTGCGCGCGGAAATCGGCAGCAGCCTACCTTTGCTCCGTATGAGCCTCAACGCGCCTCCATCAGCTTCATGCCAAACCAGCTTCCACTTGGACAAGAGAAGACACTGGATGCACTTCAGATACAATCGCAGTTTGCACACGTTCTAAAACTAGAAACGTCAACACCGTTTGAAGGCAAGAACTTTAATGCCTGGTCGTTCGAGTTGGAGCTGATGATGGAAGGCGCTCAGATTCTTGGCCTCTTTGATGGTTCCCTGCCATACCCAACGCACGGAACACAGTACGACAAGCATCAGTACACGTATCAGTCACTGATGGCGTACACCATACTCCTGCGCAACATAATGGCAAACGAGCAACAGAACATCCGGTCTTATCGTGGATACGGCAACTCCGCCAAGCTCACGTACAACCACTAGAAGATTCTGTATCAGGCAACTGTCAGCGTCAATCAGAGTCGTCTCATGGCACAACTGACAACAGTGCAAATGCAACCAGGCGAAAAAGGAATGGCATATATCAGTCGCTGCTGCGGTCTGCGCGATAGACTCCTTCGATGCGGTGGGTCAATTTCCGAAGAAGCGTTTGTCACTGTCGTCATCACTGGTCGCGGTCCTCAGTGGAGCTCAACCCGAGCCATCCTCCGAGCTCATGGAAGAATCTCTGAAGCAGCTCGCTGCGCCGAAATCCACGCTGAGCATCAAGACATGGACATGCACGAAGAAGGTCACAAGGAGAAGGCATCAGTACTGGAGTTTTCATTTCACACTCAACGGCGCAAAAACAACAACCGACAACACGAGCGCCAGGCATGGAGATACGTACCACCGTTCTGTCACCTGTGCAAAACGCCAGGACACTCCGTGTTTACTGCCCGAATCAACAGCAATTGACACCACCACGCCAGCTCCGACCTTCAAGCAGACAAGTAGCCTCCACACAACAGCACCCTTCCAACCAGGCGTCGTCCTCAACGACAACATCACAACCTGCAAGAGGAACAAGAAATATCATAAGCTGCATGACAAGAACAATGGACTCCTGCATCACCGGTTCACCACCGAACTACTCACCCGAAGAACAGCTCGACGAGAGCACGCCTTGTCGCGAATCAGTGGAGCCAAATCTGACGTACGCAGCCATCGCTCGAAGCGAACCATCCGGGAAAGATAGACCTTCAACCATCCAAGAAGCTGTTCACCTCGTTGTTCTTGGTTCTTGGACAGCTTCTGCGGACAACACATGTGCTATTCAGGTTGCTTCGTTTAACGGGAACAACGTCTCAACCGCGAAGTTGTCATCACCGTCACCAAGAACCAGAACATGCGCACACGACGACAAGGGGTAGTTCAACTTCAATCAAAAGAGGCCCATGTTATCCTACAGATGTCGAAGGTTTTGATCGCAGAAGGACTTGGCTACAACTTATTCAGCGTTACTCAACTCATGGAGAAGGGAATTCACCTTGAAGCCAATAGCACCACTCAGAAGTTTAAGCTTTACAACGGCAAGGGCGGACTCTACATTGGGAAGGCAGTCCTGAAGAACAACGTCTTCGTCCTCGACTTCGTTCCAGATCAAGGCACCGCTGACAGCGGCGCGATTGTTAACTTCACCACCTAGTCGCACCCACCAGATCTTGACCCCGATTTCAGCCCCGGAGGATTTTGGTACTCACACACCATACCTAAAGCAGAACGGACGAGAGCGTTAGCAACAATTCGACAGACAACATCGGCAGAAGCAGAGACAACAATGGCAAAAGCAGAGACAACACCGGCAGAAGCGGAGTCAACACCGGCAGAAGCAGAGACAACACCGGCAGAAGCAGAGACAACACCAATCGCTGGTCCCTCAACAACACCAGTTCCCACCGACGATTTTCCACCGACTCCAGCCCAGCAGCTAACCCCAATCCACGCGAAGTCCACAGAAGCACCAACCTCACCGCGAGTTTTTACTCCAATTCCGATCTGTACAGAAGGTCACCTGGACATTGGGCTGACGAATCGTTATGGCATCAAAGAGTAGGGCATCCTAGCAACACAACACTGGACAACACGATAAGAGCAGGAGTGCTCGACAAAGACTCACTCCTTCTTCCCAACGGCAGAGAACTTGAACGAGTTCGTGGAACATGCTTTACCTGCCCTGAAGCCAACTTACCCTACCAGCCGTTCGTCTCTCACCACAACCGAAGCGCACCCGTATACACACCACTGGAGAAAGTCTACAGTGATATACTGTACACTCGTGAAAGTGGACACGGAGCGTACAACTACGTCATCACCTTCATCAACGCGACCACCAGATACGTCTGGCATCTTAACCTTCCGAGTCGCGATATGGCCTTCGAAGCCTTTGTCGCATGGCTTTCAGTAGCAGAAAGGGAATCAGGAGTGAAGCTGAAAAGCTTCTAGTCAGACGGAGGAGGGGAATATCAGTCACACAGGTTCTAGCAGTACTTGGCAGAGAGAGGCATCAAGCGACTCATCTCTCTTCCCTACGCTCATCAGCAGCAAGGCGTGGCAGAAAGAATGAACAGGATCCTCCAGAACACCATGCGCAAGCTGCTACGTGGCATGCGGCTACCCAACCACCAGTGGCCCGAGGCAATGGACCATGCTGTGCTGCTGCACAATTTGCTCTCGTCATCATCGCTCCCGAACAACGCATCACCGCATCTGCTGTGGACAGGTTAATTGGGCAACACAAAAATGTTACACGTTTTTGGCTGCATGGTACAGTACCGACCACACACTGCACGAGCCGGAAGATTCTCACAACGAGCACAGTGGGGACTACACCTTGGCATCGAAAAGCATTACAACGCATGGAAAATCTTCGACGTCCACTCAAAGGAAACAGTAGCACTTGACGTCATTTTCTACGAGCGACTCACCCTTCAAATGTACCTGGACAGCCTGGCAGCCGTACGAGACCCCACAAGAGGATTTCGTGGTGACCGAGCCTTCGCTTCGGCAGCAGATGAGGCTGACTGGGATGAACAAAAACGTGGAGGAGCATCCGAGGAAGTCGGACCTCTTCCTTACTGTTCGGTACCTGTTCCGATGGACGGTGACAACCCTCGCGAAAGCGTCAACGCCGAAGTCTACTACCACTTCGCCAACAATGGTTATGTTACACCTCAGCCAGTCAACACAAACGATTCAGAACGCATAGGCCTCAACTTCTCACCTGATTTAGAAGCGGGAGACGAAGCAGTCTATCCCGAGGACCCAAATCTCCCTCAGATTACAGACGATCACGCATAGGCTACAACTATCGACTCGAGCCATCAGTCCTATCTCGTGGCCATCGAGCAAGCAAGAACTAATTGCTCTCTCCTCTGCTGAAGCTGAATACATAGCACTCTGCTCAGCCACCAATGAAGGACTGTATAATCGCGAACTACTAGAAGAAGCAAAGCTGGCCCTATAGTGGGGTAGCCTGTATGGGGTACGACCCAATGTTAGGGTTAGTACTTGTACCCACAATCCTTTCAATGCAGTCATTCTGGCTTCTAATCTTGACATGGTATCAGAGCAGTAGGTCCGTAGGACCGTTTTTTTTTTTCGGGCCCACCATTCCGACTGCGGTTACTGCGTTACCCTACTGCCCTACCTCGCGTCGCGCTGCCTCGCGCACACCACCTGCGCGCTGCCCCTGCTGGCCGCGCGCCACTGCTGCAGCGCACGTTTTTTTCTTTAAGCGCGCTGCCCGATCTGCGCCCCGCGCGCCTCCTGCAGCCCCGCGTGCCGCATGTAGCCCCGCGCACCGCCTGCCCCTGCTGCGGCTGCCTGCTACGCGCCGCGCGCCACCTGTCGCGCTGCCCCACAGCCCCGTACGCCGCCCGCCCTGCTTCCGCGGCCGCCCGCTACGCCCTGCGCGCAGCCCGCCCTGCTGCCCTGCCAGCCGCCTGCAGCCCCGAGCGCCGCCTGCCACAGCCACGGCCGCCCGCTACGCCCAGCGCCCCGCCCGCCCTGCTGCCCCGCAGGCCGCCTGCTGCCTCGCGCGCCGCCTGCCCGCGCTGCCCTGCGCTCTACCCGCCCTGCCAGTGCTGCAGCCACTGCTACGCTGCTGCAGCTGCCAGCGCCGCACTGCCCCGCCGCGCCCGAGCCGCGCTGCACCGCCCGAGCCGCCGCGCTGCCCGAGCCGCGCCGCCCTACTGAGCCGCGCCATGCTGCCTAGTTGCCTAGCAGACCAGTTTCTACTGCTGCACTGTTGCTTCTACAGCTCCTACTGCTGCTACTGCTGCTTGCCTGCAACCGCTCTGCCCTGTCAGTCCCGAGCCAGCAGCTATGGCCACCCTCCGCGTTCTGTCGTTTGATACTGAGGGCTGCCCGATTCAGTTTGAGACCTGGCTCGATGACCTGCAGCTGTTCCTAATGAGCGATAGCAAGGATAATGTCTCTCTCTTTGACCACAGGTCTGGTGCCTCCGTCGCTCCTGCTGCCACAGCTGGGCTTAATGCTCGTTCCCAGTGGCAGACTTGTGACGCTGCAGCTCGCCTAGCCGTTCGCAACCACTTGTCGTTAGCCGAACTCACGCATTTTGGCGAGCACAAAACCGCTAAGGCCCTGTACGATGCTGTAGTTACTCGATACTCCTCCCCTGCCACTCCTGCACTTAGCCGCCTCATGCTGCCCTACCTGTTTCCTGAGCTGTCCACCTTTGCGAAAGTTGCCGATCTTATCATCCACCTTCGCACTAGTGACACTCGCCTTCGCGCCGCCCTCCCCAAAGAGTTCTTAGCTAAGAACACGCATCCGATGTACTGGACCCTCCACTTCATAGTGACCCGTCTCCCTGACTCTCTTCGCTCGGTCAGGGACCACTTTCTCGCTCGCTCTCCCACCGATCTCACTGTCGACCTCCTAGAGGAGCACCTTCTAGCCGCTGAGACTAGCATAGTCACTGTAGGTGCTGCTCGTGGTGCTCCTCGCACCCCCATCTTTGAGGGGTGCTCTCCCTCTCCCCTCGCCCCCTCCTACGCTACTGCCGCTGCGGTTGACTGTCTTGGTGCTGAGTCTGTTGCTGCTGCTTCTGCTCCTAGTGGGAGGCGCCGCAGCGGCAAGGGCAAGGGAGCCAAGGGTAGCGGAGGTGGCACCGGAGGGGGTGGTGGTGGAGGAGGTGGAGGAGGAGGAGGTGGCGGAGGGAGTGGTGGTGGGAGTGCTGGCGGGAGTGGTGGCGTCAGTGGCGGCGGTGGGAGTGGCGGTGGAGGCGGTGGTGGCGGAGGGGGTGGCGGCGGCAGTGGCGGCGGCGGTGGTGGCGGTGGCGGCCGGGGCGGCGGTGGCGGTCGAAGCGGAGGCGCTGGCGCTGGCCAGAAGCAGCAGCAGCGTCCCCGTGAGGCGCTTACGCCGCAGCAGCTTCATGAGTGGCTTGCTCAGCGTGGGACGTCTGGGGGTAGTGGTCGCTGCCTGTATGTCATTTGCACAGGTGACCGCGCTAGTAAGACATGCGGGAAGTTCCACACTCAGCACCGCTGCTTCTCCCGCCTTGACGACGCCTGGCGTGAGGAGATGGGCGAGGAGGTCGAGCGCCCTCGCTGGCATGAGCTGCTTAGGGCTGGTGTAGACATCTTTGCTCTTGACTATGATGCTATCCTTGCTGCCATGTATGCATTGAGTGTTAGTGCTGAGGAAGATTGTTACTTGTGTGTGCCGCCTGACCCAGGTATAGAGGCTGCTGGTGCGAGCGAGTCTGCTCTCTCAGGTACTGCGCCTGCTGAGGCCTTGCACACCTTCACGCTTGACTCAGGTGCTTCCCGCTGTTTCTTTCGTGACAGTACTGCACTCACACCACTCACTGCACCTGTTGCAGTCTCTCTAGCTGACCCCTCAGGGGGCCCAGTTCTTGCACGGTCCACCACTGTGCTCCCGTGCCCGGCGGTTCTGTTTGGCTCACTGTCAGACCTCCACCTCCCCTCGTTCTCTACGAACTTGGTGAGCAACGCAGTTCTCCAGGACCAAAGGGTTGACACCTTTACCCCTGGAGGACAGTGTGTGGCGATCTGTACGTGCTCCCGAACCGGCCGCCACCTGGCCACGTTTACCCGTCGGCCAGGGTCGAGTCTTTACACATTGACGACTGCGCCTCCTCTGGTAGCTGCTACTGGTCAGGTGTCTGCGTCAGGTCAGGTAGCCTCCCCTTGTTCGTGTCGCTCCCTGCCGCACCAGACTCTTCTCTGGCACCACCGTCTGGGTCACCCCTCCTTGCCACATCTACGTGGCATGCACCGTCGCCTCCTTGTGTCTGGTCTTCTCAAATCTCTCCCTCCCCTCCCTGCCTCGCCTGCGCCGCCCTGCCTTCCTTGTGTCGAGGGGTGGCAGCGCGCCGCTCCTCACTCCTCGTTTCCCCCGACAGAGGCTCCCCTGTAGACCCTCCACATGGACGTGTGGGGCCCAGCCCGCGTTCGTGGACAGGGCGGCGCGCGGTACTTTCTGCTGGTTGTCGACGACTACTCGCGTTACACCACGGTCTTCCCCTTGCGCACCAAGGGTGAGGTCCCTGATGTCCTGATCCATTGGATCCGAGCAGTTCGTCTCTAGCTCCGCGAGCGGTTCCGCCAGGACCTCCCTATCCTGCGTCTGCACTGTGGCAGAGGTGGTGAGTTCTCCTCCGACCACTTACAGGCCTTCTGTCAGAGGGAGGGCATCCTCCAGTCGTTCACGCTTCCGGCCTCACCAAGCCAATGGGGTTGGTGAGCGCCGCATTGGCTTGGTCATGGAGATCGCTCGTACCTCCTTGATCCATGCGGCAGCTCCCCATTTTCTGTGGCCGTTTGCAGTCCGCTACGCTGCGCATCAGCTCAACCTCTGGCCCCGTGTCTCCTTGCCGGAGACCTCGCCGACACTACGTTGGACGGGGGAGGTTGGCGATGCATCAGTGTTCCGGGTCTGGGGTGCTCGTGCCTTTGTCCGCGATACATCCGCAGACAAGCTCTCCTCCCGCACCCTGCCCTGTGTCTTCCTCGGCTTCCCCACTGACGCGCCTGGCTGGCAGTTTTATCACCCCACCTCGCACTGTGTTCTGTCCTCTCAGGACGTCACCTTTGACGAGTCGGTTCCTTTCTACCGTCTCTTCCCCTACCGCACTGCCCCTCTCCCTCCCCCGTCGCTTTTCCTCGCTCCAGGTCCCCCTCCGGTAGACCCCCTCCCTCCTCAGGGTCCTGCTCCTTCAGGTGTGTCTCAGGTAGACCCACTCCCCTCGGCTGAGCCTATGGAGGTCACTAGCGACTCAGGTGCTGCTGCGGGTGGTGCTGCTCGGGGTGCTGCGTCTGGGGGTGCTGAGCCTGTCCGTGAGGTGCTGAGGGGTGCTGCGTTTGGAGGTGCTGAGCCTATGCGTGTGGTGCTGGGGGGTGCTGAGCCTGGGGGTACTGAGCCTGGGGGTGCTGAGCCTAGGGGTGCTCAGCCTACGAGCGCGGAGCCTGGGGGTGCTGAGCCGGAGGGTGCCGGGTCTGGGGGTGCTGAGTCTGCTGGTGTTTCTCCGGGTCGCATTTCACGATGGGGGCCTCTCACACCACAGCAGCTACGAGAGTGGCTTGCGTGGCGTGCGCGCTTGAGGAGTCGTGCTGCTGGAGCTGGAGGTCCTGCTGCTGTAGGTACTGCTGCTCGAGGTACTGTAGTTGGAGCTACTGGAGCTACTCGTCGTGGAGGCACTGAGGGTGATGGTGTTTCTGGTTATGGAGGTGCTCGTACTGGAGGTACTGGAGCTGCCAGGACTGGTGGTGCTGCTGGAGCTGGAGGTGCCGGTTCTGGGGGTGCTACTACTGGAGGCACTGAAGCTGGTACTGTCGACCCTGGAGCTGGAGGTGCTGGTGCTGGAGACACTGGAGCTGGAGACCCTGGAGCTGGAGGTGCTGGAGCTGGAGGCGCTGGTGCTGGAGGCGCTGGAGCTGGAGGCTCTGGCACTGGAGGCGTCGGGGCTAGTGGCCCTGGAGCTGGAGTTGCTGGTCCTGGAGGTGCTGGTTCTGGAGGTGCTGGAGCTGCCCGAGCTGGAGGCACTGCGGGAGCTGGAGGCGCTGGCGCTGGAGGTGCTGGAGCTGGAGGCATTGGCGCTGGAGGTTCTGGAGCTGCTGGTCCGGGAGGTGCTAGTACTGGAGGTACTGCTGATGCCGGAGATGGTGGTGCTGCTGGTGCTAGAGGTGCTGGTGGTACTGCACAGTAGCGACTGTTTTTCGCTTCGCCGTCACCTTCGTCTCTGCCACCACCTGAGTCCGCACTTCGCCAGGTTCTTAGCCTCCCGCCTTCTACTGGACTCCCCTTACAGCCAGGCTCTCCGCTCCCTGCTCCTTCTCCTTACACTGAGCAGACGGACTCGCTTACAGATCGTCGTGAGCCTGCGTCTCGTCCTGCCTTGCCTGTTCGCGCTGGTCGCACTGGTCGTCGTGTTCCTCGTGAGCGTCCTCCTCCTGTCCCTGGCACGCACACTTCGGCACTTCGTCCTTCCTCTGTTCTGTTCCCCTGCCATCTCCTCCTGCGTCCTCTCTTCCGCACGTTCCGGACCCTGAGTCTGACTTAGCTCGTGCTACCAGCCCTACTGTCACCCGTCTCCTGGCCACTGCTCTCACTGACCCTTCGTTTGAGTCTGCTGCTGCGTCTGCCCTAGTTGCTGAGCTGGTTGGCTTTGCTGCTCCATTTCGTCTAGACTACGCCACTAGTCTTGTTGCTGAGTCTGAGTCTGTCTGTCCTCCGTCCGTCGGGGGTGAGTGTGCTCTTGGCACAGACGTCCTTGAGGACAGGCAGGAGGACTTTAAGTGCTTTGCAGCTGCTGTACCTCATCTCGTGTCCATGCTGATTGCACCTGAGGGAGACTCGGATGCACCAGACATCCCGACCCCGCGCTCTTACGCAGAGGCGATTGAGGGTCCCTACTCCTCTCAGTGGTAGTCAGCCATGGACGCAGAGATGGCTTCCTGGAAGTCCACAGGCACCTAAGTTGACGAGGTTCCCCCACCTGGGGCGAACATCGTCAGTGGCATGTGGATTTTCAGGGTAAAGTGGCCGCCGGGTTCTCCGCCTGTCTTCAAGGCACGTTACGTGGCTCGAGGCTTCAGTCAGCGGCAGGGAGTTGACTACTTTCAGACCTTCTCCCCCACCCCGAAGATGACCACTCTTCGGGTTCTGCTGCACGTCGCCGCTCAGCGTGACTACGAGCTTCACTCTCTTGACTTCAGCATAGCATTCTTGCAGGGCAGCCTGCACGAGGAGATCTGGCTGCGCCGCCCACCTGGCTTCACTCGGTCGTTTCCTGCAGGTACCCAGTGGAGCCTCCGGCGGCCAGTCTACGGTCTCCGTCAGGCGCCTCGCAAGTGGCACGACACACTGAGGACGACGCTTGCGGCCCTTGGGTTTGCTCCTTTGACTGCTGACCCGTCGCTGTTTCTGCACACCGACACTTCGCTACCGCTGTTCTACATCCTCTTGTACGTCGACGACTTGGTCTTTGCCACTGCTGACACTGAGGGACTCGCCCACATGAATTCGGAGCTGCAGAAGAGACATACAGTACAGACCTGGGAGAGCTGCGTAGCTATCTTGGCTTGCAGGTCACCCGGGACAGAGCACGGCGCACCATTACCCTGACTCAGTCACACATGGTGCAGCAGGTCCTTTAGCGCTTCCGCTTCATGTACTCCTCGCCACGGTCCACTCCTCTGCCTACCGGTCACTCGCTCTCAGCTCTGCCTTCGGATGAGTCCGTAGAGCCGAGTGGCCCATATCCAGAGCTTGTGGGCCGCCTCATGTACCTGATGACTTGCACTTGTCCTGACCTTGCTTACCCTCTTAGCATCCTGGCACACTACGTTGCGCCCGGGAGACACCGACGAGAACACTGGGAGGCCGCTAAGAGGGTGATGCGCTACTTGTGCAGTACGTCGGGCATGGGGCTCGTGCTTGGAGGACGGGCTCGAATTGTCCTCACTGGTCACGCAGACGCTTCTTGGGTTGACGACTTGGCTACGCAGCGGTCGTCACAGGGTTACACCTTCGGCCTTGTGCTAGGACTTGTGCCTACTTGGCCTCACTTACTCACCTCTTGACTTTGCTTGTACTGTGATATATATTGTATACATGCATGCCTACTCCTGCTAGGTAGTAATCACTGTACTGTTGTTGTTGCATATATACTTCTGCATGTGAACTGGCCTTGTGGCCATTTGCTTGTGCTCGGAGTGTGTGGTGACGTTGTGATCCACCCTGAGCTTGCTTTGCTCTTCTTGACTGGTCTTGTGACCGCTTGTTCTCCCCCACTTTGCTTATGGGGGTGTGTCAAATTGTATATGTGCTAGTTCTGTGTAGGCTGTAGTGGGGTAACCTGTATGGGGTACGACCCAATGTTAGGGTTATTACTTGTACCCACAATCAGGGCCTCAGATTGGTTTTTGGGTACCCTGAACACTCAGTGTCCCTAGGAGGGTAACACTAATTTTCAGTGTCGTCTAGTGTGAAACACTGATTTTACAGGGTTGTTAGAAATAAAACGCTGATCAGCACAGTTGCTTATACTGGTATGCTGTCATAACACAACGAATCAGACTGCCCTTACTTTACAATTCCCAAATTCGGCCAGAATTTTGCTATTTCCGTGTCTGATTGGTCAGAAATCTTCTCTGACCAATCGAATAGGACAATTGTTAACAATTGTTTCTGATCTCTGGTTGTGTACTTGACTAATGATTCGGACTTGGTTCGTCAAAGCAGATTCGCCCTGACAGCAAATTCGACCTTGCACAGTCGTTACGCGCTGTCGCAGCACAGCAAATTCGCCCAATCACAGCAGATTTGCCCTGACACAGCAGCAGATTCGCCCCTCACACAAGAGATTCGCCCTATCAGAGCATGTTTTGTCAGATATATATGACTTAGTCTATTTAGGCTCTAGTGGGGTAGACACTAAGGTGTACAGGTTTCTAGGGTTTCATATTTGTATCCAACATTTTCCTAGTTCAATCATTCCTCATTCTTCACATGGCATAGAGCGGGTTCCCTAGTGGGACCGTTTCTTCCTAAGGGCCCACCTTGGAAAAAAAAAAATTAGCCTGCCCGAAGCGCGCTTTGCGTCCTGCCCTAAAATTTCGCGGCCCCTTAGTGGCCTGCCCCTTCACGGCCCCTTAGCGGCCCCTTCGCGGCCCCTTTAGCGGCCCCCTCGAGGCCCTCCTTCACGGCCCCGTCGCGGCCCCTTCACGGCCCCTCGCGGCCCCTCTTAAGGCCCTTCGCGGCCCCTTCGCGGCCCCCTCTTGGCCCTTCGCGGCCCCTTCTCGGCCCCTTCGCGGCCCTTCGCGGCCCCCTCTCGGCCCTTCGCGGCCCCTTCTCGGCCCCTCTGCGGCCCTTCGCGGCCCCTTCGGGCCCCTTGGCAGTGCTTTCGCGCCCCCCCCCCCCCCCTCCCCCTTCGCGGCCCGCCGTAGCCGCCCTACCGCCCCGTCGTCGCCGCCTCACCAGCAGCTGCCGTCACCCCTGCTGCCGCTGTAGCGGCCCTCCCACCCCGTCGTCCCTGTTCCTGCAGCAGCGGCCGTCCCTGCAGCAGCTGCCGTCGCCGTCCCTGCCGCCACAGCAGCTGCCGGCCTTGCTGGTGTCGCGAGCCGCCGCCGCTGCTGCGGTCCCTGCTGCCCCGGCCCTGAACTGCAGCCGAGCCGCGGCCCTACCCTGCTGCCTAGTTGCGGCCCCGACCCTGCCGGCGCACCTCGGGGCTGCCACTCCGGTCGCGGCCACCCTACACACTCGCCACTGGTAAGCGCCCTGCCGAGCCGCGCCCCTTTAGCCGAGTCGCGCTGCCGCTGCTGCTGCTAGCCTACTGCTGCTGCTGTCATGGCTACCCCCAATGTGCTCACCTTTGATGCTGAGGGTCGGGCTGTCAATTTTGAGGTCTGGGTCAATGATCTGCAGCTTTTCCTGCAGTGCGATAGAAAAGACGATCTCTCACTGTTCGATCTCACGTCTGACGCCTCTGCTGCCCCTACTGCCGATGCTGACAACACTGTTCGCTCACAGTGGGCCACACGCGATTCTGCTGCCCGTCTTGCTGTGTGTAGTCACCTGCCGTCCACTGAGCGCGCGCACTTTAGTCAGTAAAAGAGTGCTAAGACCTTCTACGACGCTGTAGTTGCACGCTACTCTTCCCCTGCCACTGCTGCCCTTAGCCGCCTCATGCTGCCGTACCTGTTCCCTGACCTCGCCGCCTTTCCCACAGTCGCTGACCTCATTACGCACCTCCGCACTAGTGACACCCGCTACTGCGCTGCGCTTCCTGCTGAGTTCTGCGCCAAGAACCCCCCCCCCCCATGTACATCACCCTCTACTACCTAGTCACTCGGCTCCCTGACTCCCTTCGCTCGGTCAGGGACCACATCCTCTCTGTTTGCCACACCACACTCACCGTTGACCTCCTCGAGGAGCGCCTCCTTGAAGCTGAGAAGAGTATAATCGCTGTAGGAGCCTCTCGTGGTGACCCTCGTACCCCCTTCTTTGAGGGGTGCTCCCCCGTTCCCCTTTTGCCCTCTGTTGCCTCTGCTGCTGCTGTCGACCTCGTTGGCACCGAGTCGGTCGGCGCTGCGTCTGCCCCTAGCTGGAGACGCCGCAACGGCAAGGGCAAGGGGGGCAAGGGCGCTGGAGGAGCTGGCGGGGGTGGTGGTGGTGGCGGTGGAGGCGGCGGAGGGGGTGGGGGTGGCGGTGGGAGTGGTGGCGGGGGTGGGGGCTTAGGTGGCGGCGGTGGAGGCGGAGGCGGAGGCGGCGGTGGCGGTGGGAGCGGAGGAAGCGGCGGTGGCGGCGGTGGCGGCAGCGGCGGTGAAGCTGGTCGGGGTGGCTCTGTGCAGCGGGGAGGCTTCGGTGGTGGATTTTCAGGTTCCCCCACCTGGGGCGAACATCGTCAGTGGCATGTGGATTTTCAGGGTGAAGTGGCCGCCGGGTTCTCCGCCTGTCTTCAAGGCACGTTACGTGGCTCGAGGCTTCAGTCAGCGGCAGGGAGTTGACTACTTTCAGACCTTCTCCCCCACCCCGAAGATGACCACTCTTCGGGTTCTGCTGCACGTCGCCGCTCAGCGTGACTACGAGCTTCACTCTCTTGACTTCAGCATAGCATTCTTGCAGGGCAGCCTGCACGAGGAGATCTGGCTGCGCCGCCCACCTGGCTTCACTCGGTCGTTTCCTGCAGGTACCCAGTGGAGCCTCCGGCGGCCAGTCTACGGTCTCCGTCAGGCGCCTCGCAAGTGGCACGACACACTGAGGACGACGCTTGCGGCCCTTGGGTTTGCTCCTTTGACTGCTGACCCGTCGCTGTTTCTGCACACCGACACTTCGCTACCGCTGTTCTACATCCTCTTGTACGTCGACGACTTGGTCTTTGCCACTGCTGACACTGAGGGACTCGCCCACATGAATTCGGAGCTGCAGAAGAGACATACAGTACAGACCTGGGAGAGCTGCGTAGCTATCTTGGCTTGCAGGTCACCCGGGACAGAGCACGGCGCACCATTACCCTGACTCAGTCACACATGGTGCAGCAGGTCCTTTAGCGCTTCCGCTTCATGTACTCCTCGCCACGGTCCACTCCTCTGCCTACCGGTCACTCGCTCTCAGCTCTGCCTTCGGATGAGTCCGTAGAGCCGAGTGGCCCATATCCAGAGCTTGTGGGCCGCCTCATGTACCTGATGACTTGCACTTGTCCTGACCTTGCTTACCCTCTTAGCATCCTGGCACACTACGTTGCGCCCGGGAGACACCGACGAGAACACTGGGAGGCCGCTAAGAGGGTGATGCGCTACTTGTGCAGTACGTCGGGCATGGGGCTCGTGCTTGGAGGACGGGCTCGAATTGTCCTCACTGGTCACGCAGACGCTTCTTGGGTTGACGACTTGGCTACGCAGCGGTCGTCACAGGGTTACACCTTCGGCCTTGTGCTAGGACTTGTGCCTACTTGGCCTCACTTACTCACCTCTTGACTTTGCTTGTACTGTGATATATATTGTATACATGCATGCCTACTCCTGCTAGGTAGTAATCACTGTACTGTTGTTGTTGCATATATACTTCTGCATGTGAACTGGCCTTGTGGCCATTTGCTTGTGCTCGGAGTGTGTGGTGACGTTGTGATCCACCCTGAGCTTGCTTTGCTCTTCTTGACTGGTCTTGTGACCGCTTGTTCTCCCCCACTTTGCTTATGGGGGTGTGTCAAATTGTATATGTGCTAGTTCTGTGTAGGCTGTAGTGGGGTAACCTGTATGGGGTACGACCCAATGTTAGGGTTATTACTTGTACCCACAATCAGGGCCTCAGATTGGTTTTTGGGTACCCTGAACACTCAGTGTCCCTAGGAGGGTAACACTAATTTTCAGTGTCGTCTAGTGTGAAACACTGATTTTACAGGGTTGTTAGAAATAAAACGCTGATCAGCACAGTTGCTTATACTGGTATGCTGTCATAACACAACGAATCAGACTGCCCTTACTTTACAATTCCCAAATTCGGCCAGAATTTTGCTATTTCCGTGTCTGATTGGTCAGAAATCTTCTCTGACCAATCGAATAGGACAATTGTTAACAATTGTTTCTGATCTCTGGTTGTGTACTTGACTAATGATTCGGACTTGGTTCGTCAAAGCAGATTCGCCCTGACAGCAAATTCGACCTTGCACAGTCGTTACGCGCTGTCGCAGCACAGCAAATTCGCCCAATCACAGCAGATTTGCCCTGACACAGCAGCAGATTCGCCCCTCACACAAGAGATTCGCCCTATCAGAGCATGTTTTGTCAGATATATATGACTTAGTCTATTTAGGCTCTAGTGGGGTAGACACTAAGGTGTACAGGTTTCTAGGGTTTCATATTTGTATCCAACATTTTCCTAGTTCAATCATTCCTCATTCTTCACATGGCATAGAGCGGGTTCCCTAGTGGGACCGTTTCTTCCTAAGGGCCCACCTTGGAAAAAAAAAAATTAGCCTGCCCGAAGCGCGCTTTGCGTCCTGCCCTAAAATTTCGCGGCCCCTTAGTGGCCTGCCCCTTCACGGCCCCTTAGCGGCCCCTTCGCGGCCCCTTTAGCGGCCCCCTCGAGGCCCTCCTTCACGGCCCCGTCGCGGCCCCTTCACGGCCCCTCGCGGCCCCTCTTAAGGCCCTTCGCGGCCCCTTCGCGGCCCCCTCTTGGCCCTTCGCGGCCCCTTCTCGGCCCCTTCGCGGCCCTTCGCGGCCCCCTCTCGGCCCTTCGCGGCCCCTTCTCGGCCCCTCTGCGGCCCTTCGCGGCCCCTTCGGGCCCCTTGGCAGTGCTTTCGCGCCCCCCCCCCCCCTCCCCCTTCGCGGCCCGCCGTAGCCGCCCTACCGCCCCGTCGTCGCCGCCTCACCAGCAGCTGCCGTCACCCCTGCTGCCGCTGTAGCGGCCCTCCCACCCCGTCGTCCCTGTTCCTGCAGCAGCGGCCGTCCCTGCAGCAGCTGCCGTCGCCGTCCCTGCCGCCACAGCAGCTGCCGGCCTTGCTGGTGTCGCGAGCCGCCGCCGCTGCTGCGGTCCCTGCTGCCCCGGCCCTGAACTGCAGCCGAGCCGCGGCCCTACCCTGCTGCCTAGTTGCGGCCCCGACCCTGCCGGCGCACCTCGGGGCTGCCACTCCGGTCGCGGCCACCCTACACACTCGCCACTGGTAAGCGCCCTGCCGAGCCGCGCCCCTTTAGCCGAGTCGCGCTGCCGCTGCTGCTGCTAGCCTACTGCTGCTGCTGTCATGGCTACCCCCAATGTGCTCACCTTTGATGCTGAGGGTCGGGCTGTCAATTTTGAGGTCTGGGTCAATGATCTGCAGCTTTTCCTGCAGTGCGATAGAAAAGACGATCTCTCACTGTTCGATCTCACGTCTGACGCCTCTGCTGCCCCTACTGCCGATGCTGACAACACTGTTCGCTCACAGTGGGCCACACGCGATTCTGCTGCCCGTCTTGCTGTGTGTAGTCACCTGCCGTCCACTGAGCGCGCGCACTTTAGTCAGTACAAGAGTGCTAAGACCTTCTACGACGCTGTAGTTGCACGCTACTCTTCCCCTGCCACTGCTGCCCTTAGCCGCCTCATGCTGCCGTACCTGTTCCCTGACCTCGCCGCCTTTCCCACAGTCGCTGACCTCATTACGCACCTCCGCACTAGTGACACCCGCTACTGCGCTGCGCTTCCTGCTGAGTTCTGCGCCAAGAACCCCCCCCCCCCATGTACATCACCCTCTACTACCTAGTCACTCGGCTCCCTGACTCCCTTCGCTCGGTCAGGGACCACATCCTCTCTGTTTGCCACACCACACTCACCGTTGACCTCCTCGAGGAGCGCCTCCTTGAAGCTGAGAAGAGTAGAATCGCTGTAGGAGCCTCTCGTGGTGACCCTCGTACCCCCTTCTTTGAGGGGTGCTCCCCCGTTCCCCTTTTGCCCTCTGTTGCCTCTGCTGCTGCTGTCGACCTCGTTGGCACCGAGTCGGTCGGCGCTGCGTCTGCCCCTAGCTGGAGACGCCGCAACGGCAAGGGCAAGGGGGGCAAGGGCGCTGGAGGAGCTGGCGGGGGTGGTGGTGGTGGCGGTGGAGGCGGCGGAGGGGGTGGGGGTGGCGGTGGGAGTGGTGGCGGGGGTGGGGGCTTAGGTGGCGGCGGTGGAGGCGGAGGCGGAGGCGGCGGTGGCGGTGGGAGCGGAGGAGGCGGCGGTGGCGGCGGTGGATGCAGCGGCGGTGAAGCTGGTCGGGGTGGCTCTGTGCAGCGGGGAGGCTTCGGTGGTGGTCAGCGCCAGCAGCAGCAGCGCGCTCGTGAGACCCCGCCCCCCCAGCAGCTTCGTGAGTGGTACGCTGCGCGTCAGCGGGGTGGGGGTGCTGGTCCCTGTGCCTACGTCCGGCGTACCGGCGACCGCACTGGTGAGCCGTGCGGCGGCCCGCACGCCACCCAGCGCTGCTTCGGCCGCCTGACGGACGCCTGGCATCTCCAGTTCCCTGACGCCAATGAGATCCCTCGCTGGGGCGAGCTGCTTAGGTCGGGGGTTGCTATCTTTGATCTTGATTATGATGCAATTCTTGCTGCCATGTATGTTGTGTCTACTAGTGACGAGGGTGACTGTTACTTGTGTGTACCGCCTGACCCGGGCATTGAGGCTGCTGCTCTAGGTGCTAGTGAGTCTGCTGCTCCAGGTGCTGGTGAGTCTGCTGCTCCAGGTGCTGGTGAGTCTGCTCTCTCAGGTACCACGTCGGCTCAGGTTTTGCACACCATCGCTCTTGACTCGGGTGCTTCCCGCTCCTTCTTTCGAGACCGCACCACACTCACGCCGCTTAGTCGGCCGGTTGCAGTCTCCCTGGCAGACCCCTCTGGGGGTCCTGTCCTTGCCCACTTCTCCACTGTCCTACCGTGTCCGGCGGCCCCTTCTGGCACCCTGTCGGGTCTTTACCTCCCCTCGTTCTCTACGAACTTGGTGAGTGGTGCTGACCTACAGGATGGGGGGGTTGACCAGTTCACTCCTGCGAGTCAGCGAGTGACCCACTGTACGTGTGCTCGGACGGGCCGACACTTGGCCACGTTTACCCGTCAGCCGGGGTCGAGCCTGTACACACTGACTACCGAGTCTCCTCTGGTTCCTACATCTAGTCAGGTAGCTGCGTCAGGTTAGGTGTGTGCTGCAGCGTCCAGGTCCGGTCCTGAGTCTCCCCCCTGCTCGTGCCGTCTCCTGTCCCACCAGACTCTCCTCTGGCACCACCGCCTTGGTCACCCCTCCCTGCCTCGTCTCCAAGGCATGGCCTCCCGTGTCCTTGTCTTTGGTCTCCCCCGGTCCCTCCCTCCCCTTCCCCCGGGGCCTGCCCCTACCTGCGTTCCCTGCGTCGAGGGGCGGCAGCGCGCTGCTCCTCACTCCTCCGAGTTTCCTCCGACAGAGGCTCCGCTGCAGACGCTTCACATGGACGTGTGGGGCCCAGCCCGCGTCCGTGGACAGGGTCACGAGCGTTACTTCCTGCTGGTGGTTGACGACTACTCGCGTTACACCAAAGTCTTCCCCTTGCATAGCAAGGATGAGGTCACTGAGGTGTTGATCGACTGGATCCGCGCTGCCCGTCTCCATCTCAGAGACAGTTTCGGCTCGGACTTTCCTATTCTGCGTCTGCACTCCGACAGAGGTGGAGAGTTTTCCTCCGACCTTCTGCGAGCCTTCTGCCGTGCACGAGGCATCCGCCAGACGTTCACACTTCCGGCCTCTCCACAGCAAAATGGGATTGCTAAGCACCGCATTGGCATGGTCATGGACGTCGCTCGTACGTCCATGATCCATGCGGCTGCTCCTCATTTTCTGTGGCCGTTCGCGGTTCAGTACGCGGCGCATCAGATCAACCTTCAGCCCCGGGTCTCCTTGCCGGAGACCTCCCCTACTCTGCGGTGGACGGGGAAGGTTGGTGATGCGTCTGCGTTCCGTGTCTGGGGATCTCGAGCTTTTGTCCGCGACTTGTCTGCGGACAAGCTGTCCCCCCGTGCTGTTCCCTGCGTCTTCCTTGGCTTCCCCCCTGATGCGCCTGGGTGGCAGTTTTACCACCCCACCTCGTGCCGTGTTATGTCCTCCAGGACATCACGTTTGACGAGACGGTTCCTTACTACCGTCTCTTCCCCTACCGCACTGCACCCCTCCCCCCCCCGCCGCTCTTCCTCGCGCCAGTCCCCCCCCCGGTAGACCCCCTTCCCCCTCAGGGTCCTGCCCCCTCAGGTGTGTCCCAGGTAGACGCAGTCGAGCCTGTCAAGGTAGCTGTTGACTCTGGTGCTGCTAGGAGTGCTGAGCCTGCGGGTGCGGGGTCTGGGGGTGCTGAGCCTGGGGGTGCGGAGCCTGGGGTTGCTGAGTCTGGGGGTGCTGAGCCTGAGGGTGCTGGGCCTGCTCGTGTGGAGTCTGGCGGTGCTGGGCCTGGAGGTCCTTCGGGTGCTTCGTCCCGGCGGGAGCTACCCTCTCCACAGGAGCTGCGCGAGTGGTTTGCTCGGCGCTGGAGCCGTGCTGCCGGAGCTGGAGGTTCTACTGCTGCTGGGGGTGCTGGAGACACGGGTCCCGGAGGTGCTCGTACTGGAGGTACTGGAGCTGCTGGGCCTGGGGGTGCTCCTGGTGTTGGAGCTGCTGGCGGTACTGGAGCTGGCGGTGCTGCTGGAGTGGGTGCTACTGGAGGTGCTGGAGCTGGAGCTGCTGAGTCTTCCGGTGGTCCTGCTGGAGGTGTAGCTGCTGGAGGTGCTGGAGCTGGAGGTGCTGCTGGCGCCAGTGCTCCTGTGGGTGCTGGCGTTGCTACTCCTGGAGCTGGTGGAGCTGCTGGAGTAGGAGCCGACCCTGGGGGTGCTGGTGCTGTCCCTGCTGGTTCTGGAGGTGCTGCGCGGCCACGGCCGTACTTCGTTCCGCTCCTTGAGAAGGTTCTTGGTCTTCCGCCCTCTACTGGTCCTGCTCCTTCCTTAGAGTGTCCACTGCCTGTCCAGTCCGAGTCACAGTTACAGCCCGCCACCCCACTGCCTGCTCCTTCTCCTTACACTGGTCCTACTGGAGGTCTTGCTGAGCGTCGTGAGCCTGCGTCTCGTCCTGCGTCGCCTGTTCGTGCTGCTCGCACTGGTCGTCGTGTTCCACGTCAGCGTCCTCCTGCGGTCCCAGGCACGCACCAGATGGCACTGCGTCCTTCCACTGCTCCACTGCGTGTCCCTTTGCCGTCTCCTTTTAGAGTCGTCTCTTCCTGCTCTCGCTGACCCGGAGTCTGACTCTCTTCGTGCTGCCAGTCCTACTGTCACGCGTCTCCTGGCTACTCTTGTCACTGACCCTTCCTTTGAGTCCACTTCTGCGTCTGCCTTAGTTGCTGAGCTTGTCGACTTCGCTGCTCACTGTCGTCTAGACTACACTGCTAGTCTTGTTGCTGAGTCTGAGTCTGTCTGTCCTCCGTCCGTCGGGGGTGAGTGTGCTCTTAGCACGGACGTCCTTGAGGACAGGCAGGAGGAGTTCCAGTATTTTGCTGCTGCTTTACCTCATCTCGTGTCCATGCTGATTGCCCCTGAGGGAGACCCGGATGCACCAGACATCCCAACTCCGCGCTCTTACGCAGAGGCGATAGAGGGTCCCTACTCCTCTCAGTGGTAGTCAGCCATGGACGCAGAGATGGCTTCCTGGAAGTCCACAGGCACCTAAGTTGACGAGGTTCCCCCACCTGGGGCGAACATCGTCAGTGGCATGTGGATTTTCAGGGTGAAGCGGCCGCCGGGTTCTCCGCCTGTCTTCAAGGCACGTTACGTGGCTCGAGGCTTCAGTCAGCGGCAGGGAGTTGACTACTTTCAGACGTTCTCCCCCACCCCGAAGATGACCACTCTTCGGGTGCTGCTGCACATAGCCGCTCAGTGCGACTACGAGCTTCACTCTCTTGACTTCAGCACTGCTTTCCTACAGGGCAGCCTGCACGAGGAGATCTGGCTGCGCCGCCCACCTGGCTTCACTGGGTCGTTTCCTCCTGGTATCCAGTGGAGCCTCCGGCGGCCAGTCTGCGGTCTCCGACAGGCGCCCCGTGAGTGGCACGACACACTGAGGACTACGCTTGCGGCTCTTGGGTTTGCTCCTTCTACTGCCGACCCGTCGCTGTTTCTACGCACCGACACCTCTTTGCCGCCGTTCTACATCCTCGTGTACGTCGACGACTTGGTCTTTGCTACTGCTGACACTGCTGGACTCGCCCACGTGAAGTCCGAGCTGCAGAAGAGACACACGTGCACAGACCTGGGTGAACTGCGCAGCTACCTTGGCTTGCAGATCACCTAGGACAGAGCACGGCGCACCATTACCCTGACTCAGTCACACATGGTGCAGCAGGTCCTTCAGCGCTTCGACTTCACGTACTCCTCGCCTCAGGCCACTCCTCTGTCTACTCGCCACTCGCTCTCAGCTCTGCCTTCGGATGAGTCCGTAGAGCCGAGTGGCCCGTACCCAGAGCTTGTTGGCTGCCTCATGTACCTGATGACCTGCACTCGTCCTGACCTAGCATACCCTCTTAGCATCTTGGCACGCTATGTTGCTCCTGGGAGACACCGACCAGAGCACATGGCTGCTGCGAAGAGGGTGTTGCGCTACTTGTGCAGCACGTCGGGCATGGGGCTCGTGCTTGGAGGGCGGAGTTCAGTGGTCCTCACTGGTCACGCAGACGCTTCTTGGGCTGACGACTTGGCTACGCAGCGGTCGTCACAGGGTTACACCTTCAGCCTTGGTTCCGGCTCTGTTTCGTGGCGGTCTACCCGCTCGTCTTCTGTTCTCGGCTCCAGCTGTGAGGCCGAGATCTACGCAGGGGCCATGGCTGCACAGGAGTTACGCTGGCTCACCTACCTGCTGACCGACCTGGGAGAGCCGCCTCGTTCTCCTCCAATTCTGTACGTAGACAACAAGGCCATGCTGGCCTTGTGTCGGGAGCACAGACTGGAGCACAGAACGAAGCACATTGCTCTTCGCTACTTCCTTGCTCGTGAGCTGCAGCAGCGTGGTCAACTGCGTCTTGCTTACGTGGCCTCTCAGGCCAACACTGCTGATATCTTTACCAAGGCACTTCAGCCTTGTGATCATCAGCGCTTTTGTACGATGCTAGGTCTTGTGCCTACTTGGCCTCACTTGCTTACTTCTTGACCTTCCTTGTACTGTGATCTATATAAACCTGCTCTTGCTTGTTTACCTTTATATATATGATCCTGCATGTGAACTGGCCTTGTGGCCTTTGAACCGGTGCTCGGAATGTGTGGTGACGTTGTGATCCACCCTGAGCTTGCTTTGCTTGACTGGTCTTGTGACCCCTAGTTCTCCCCCACTTTGCCTATGGGGGTGTGTCAGATATATATGATTTAGTCTATGTAGGCTCTAGTGGGGTAGACACTAAGGGGTACAGGTTTCTAGGGTTTCATATTTGAATCCAACATTTTCCTAGTTCAATCATTCCTCATTCTTCACATGTTTCGCAGAAATCCCCTTGGTGCAAGGTGCACGGTGACGGGGCGCCAAAACAAGTAGTTTTCGGTTTCAGGGTAGACCCCGATACAACACTGACTCGTCAGTGTCCTCAAACACAAAACACTGGAAAATCAGAGTTCGAGATTAAAAAACACTGAAACATCAGAGTTGTTGAAAAAAAAAAGGCTGATGCATCAGGGTCATGATAAAAAACGGAGGTCAAACTTCAGGAATTCAATGTAAAATTCCTGACATCTGAGGCCCTGCCCACAATCCTTTCAATGCAGTCATTCTAGCTTCTAATCTTAACACTTCTCCGTCTTCTACGACAACCAATCTGCAATTCACATAGCGAACAAGAACGGGTTCGCAAACCGAACGAAGCACATTGCCCTGCAATATTTCTTCGTAAAAGACGAGATCGAGAAAGGAAGACTCTGTCAGAATCCCAACCACTAGACCATTGGGATAAAAGGGCTTGTTTCAGTAGCGGGTTAGTGCGCCCATAACCCCCCAGGCTAACAGGCATGTAACCCCCCAAGGATCAATCGAGGATCTCCAGTGCAAGTCTTCTGACACCCCCCCACACTGGGAGGTCCAGGATTCGGCACAGCGGCAACGGCCTGCATGTGCATGCACCGGGATTCGAACCCGAGATCGCTCTGATACCATGTCAAAATCCCAACCACTAGACCATTGGGATAAAAGGGCTTGTTTCAGTAGCGGGTCAGTGCGCCCATGACCCCCCAGGCTAACAGGTCTGTAACCCCCCAAGGATCAATCGGGGATCTCCAGTGCAAGTCTTCTGACAGACTCGAGTTATCCTACTGCCCCACGTCCGAGATGGGAGCAGACTATTGACCAAGAAACTCGGAAAGCAGAAGTTCGAGTACTGTATGCTGCTGACTGAACAAGGCCACGTCACCAGCAACGACACTCCAGAAGCGAAGGGGAGTGTTGGAAACATGTAGTTTGCGCTTCTGATGTGTCGAAGCACTAAATCGTAAGTGAGGCAAACTACAGCGAAGCAACAGCGAGTCAATCGAAGAGGTTAACAAAAGGTAACAGCAAGGAGGTTAAACGAAGCTCAAAGGTCAGCTTTTGCCCGAGTCGCAGCTGTATCGAATCGCAACAGCAACAGCAACAGTTAGTTATGCCTTCTCATATTCCCTGTAATCATATAAAGCCTTGTATTACTTCGCTATAATCAATCTATCTTGCCCTCACACACTAGTGCAAGGTGGTTCAACCAGTTACAACGCTTTAGCAATTACATCAGGTCGAGTCTTAGCCTTGAAACGATCCTAAGGGCTTTCTCAGCCCAACAGATATGACTGAGGGGGGGTGAAATGGGGTACGGGATGGGGTGTCTTGATGGGGTGTGGTGTCCTGACTGGGTGTTTTGATTGGGTATGGCTTTTTATGGATGTTGAGTTTGGGATTTTTTGGCAGTTTTAATTTCCTTCTCCCTTTCCTTCTCCACCTCCCTTCCCTTCTCCTTCATTTATGTCTCTCCTTCCCTTTTTCCTCTTCTAGGATGTGATCATCTTCACCAAACAAGCTCAGACGAGCTGCTGCGAAGGTGGTGCGAGGGCACAGCAGGACCAACGTGACAGTAGCATGTCGTAGTGGCCGTTTTTAGGGACTCCAAGTGGAAAACGGGCATTGCGCGCGCAAGGTTTGGGAAGCGCTAACGTCGAGATTTGCATTTGTAACCGCACGGACGTCGCAGAGGTCCCACGGAGGTCGCACAGAGGTCGCAACGCTGTCACACAGTCGCACGGAGGCCGCACGAAAGGCCGCAGGAAACTCGCAGGGTGTAATGGCGTCGTCGTGGGCTCAGCACGCGCCCATATTCGGCGCGCACTGCAGCCAATTCCTGGTGGAGCAATGTCCGCTTGGCGCGCAGGTCCTAGCTGCGCCATTGTCGCATCAGTCGCAGTCCCCGTCGTTTGCTCATTACCATTCTCGCCAGCAGCACGACTCTGCGACGTTATGGGACGAGAATCCGTCGCTTGATTTATTCGCGGAGAGTGACGTGGCAGCGGAGTTCTTGAACCTTCTGGACGCCATCACGGACGGCTCGCAGTCGGACGGGACTCCCATCGGCAGCACCGATTCACACGATTCACAACAGCATCGCGATACAAACTTATTGCACCAGCAGCACCAGCCGTCGTCGTCCGCACCATTTTCACCTGCCGCCTCCGCCGCCGATCCCGCCACGGCCATCTCCGTTTCCGCCAGCGGTGCTGCTAGCTTATTGGCCGCATCGCCAGGTTCGTTTGGCGATGGTGCTATGACGGCAGCAGCAGCACTGGCAAACCCTGTGTCTCCGCGGCACGGGGAGTCGTTAAACTCGTTGGAGCCGGGGACGATTCACGACGAGGCTGCGGAGTGTACGGCGGGGTTTAACTTCACTGGCGCTCGTCTAGACGACCCCATCGACGCTTTTCTCGGCACCCTGCTGCTCGCGGATCCGGGGTCCGGGAGAGGCGATTTGCTCGTGTCATTGCCTTGCCCGTCCGCCGCTGCGGCTCGCGATCATAGCCCGCCGCTGCACGGCGCGCCGACAGTTAGCCAAGGCGCGGCGGAAATGCGGGAGTGCTGGCGTCCAGACTCGTTGGTAGCACCTCCCGCGTCTACCTCGTGGGCTTCGCTGCCGTTGCACAGGGAAGAGACTCACTCGCCACTGCTGCAGCAGCAGCAGCAGCAGCTTGTGATAACGACGCCAGAAGGGAACGAGGCGTTGCATGAATGGATGCCTTGCGTACCAGCGCATGTGCGACCAGGGGGCCAGGGCGAACCGGCATGTGCGGGGACTGGCTGGAGTGGCAATACAGTGGGGGACGTGGGCATGGGCGGAAGCAAGGCGGGCGGAATGGGCGGTGGGGGAGGCGATGTGCAGCAGGTGCACGATTTGGCGCCCCCTGTGGAGATTTCTGCCGCGGGACTCTTTGGTGGAGCGCGTGTGGAGGGATGCGGTGAGGGAAGTGGGGCGACAAGCAGGGAGCGGCGCGAGGATAGTGCGAGTGGCAATGGCAATGCGATTGCTGATGATGATGCGTTTCGGGATGCTGGTGGTGGTGGTGGTGCTGCTGCTGCTGCTGCTGCTGCTGGTGCATGGGAAGGACAGCAGGTGGGCGAGCTGTTGGGCGCACAGCAGTGGCTTCATAGTCATAATAGCAGTAATAGTAATAGAAGTCATAATAGCAACAACAAAAAAAATCCGCAGCAGCAGCAGCAGGAGCCGCAGCAGCCGCAGCAGCCGCAGGCAGTGGGTGGCAGCACCCCGCGTGTGCGGCAGTTGCCCAATCTGTCAGGGCGACTGGCAGCTCTCATCAGCCAAATAAGCCACACCAGCAACGCCAATGCCAAGGCTAAGGCCAAGGCCAAGGCCAAGCGCAGGGCGGGTCATGACGCTGCAGCAGCAGCAGCAGCAGCAGCAGCAGCAGCTGGCGCAGGGGGAATGATGATGATGCACGAGCAGGCGGGTCTAGCAAATGGCCTGGAGCGTGGCTTGGAGGAGGGAGGGCGAGAGAGCGCGTCGGGCCTGCATGGGCGAGGCACAGGCGGTGGTGATGGGGGAAGGCTCACATGTGGGCGTGGTGGGGGCGGTGGTGTGCAGGAGGCGCATGGCGAGGAGTCAGGCAGCAAGCGGCGGGCAGTGCAGGCGCGAGAAGTGTCGCAGGTCCCACCCTCTGCAGCACTCAGCTCTCAGCACCTTGCTGCTGCCGCTGCAGCACCTTCCTTCCCTCCTAAGCCCACTACTAGCGCTGCTGCTGCTGCTGCAGGAGGCAATGCTGCAGCGGCGCCGTCCCTACCCCACGCGTGGTTACTGCCAGGCTCGGGTCCAGACGGCCTGTCAGGAGAGGTGGACCCGTTTCTCCTCACGGAGCACATCAGCCGCTGCGCGCCTGCTCTCGCCCTCGCCCCTGCCATGCTCAGAGCCCCGCACGACCCCTTTGCCACCCTGCAGCTGCAGCTGCCGTCACTCGCTGCAGTTCCGTACACACGAGCTTCCTCCCAGGCGCTCCCATGTCATTCGGGCAGAGAGGGTGTGTCGGCCTCTCATCCCCTCGCGTACCACTCTCTGCTGCCAACTGCACTGCCCGGTGCTGCGGCCAGCAGCAAATTATTGGGTGGTTTCACATCAGTGAACATGCCCATGCCCATGCCCATGCCTATGCCTATGCCTATGCCTACACCCGTACCCACGTCCATGCCCATGCCCATGCCCATGCCCATGCCCATGCCCATGCCCATGCACATGCCGTTTTACGTGCCTGCGCATGAGGCAATGCCCATGGCAGTGCCCCGGCCTGTGCGTGCGCGCATGCACAAGGGCAAGAGCGATGTGGGCATGGACGAGGTGAGGCAGCTCGTGCTCGCCCTCGCTGAAGCCATCGCCACCGCTGACATGGTCAGTGCCCCCTCCCTCCCTCCCTCCCTCCCTCCCTCCCTCCCTCCCTCCCTCCCTCCCTCCCTCCCTCCCTCCCTCCCTCCCTCCCTCCCTCATCCCCTCTTCCCCTCAGTTCTCTCACCACCGCACACGCTCCCTGCCCCGCACCTTCCCCATCCATTTCAATATGTGTCGTCCTCTTGCGCACCCATTTATATTCTTTCTATTGTATCATCCCATCTTTCCTGTACCGCCTCGACCCCTCCCCTCCCATCAACCCTCATCTCCTCCCTTCCCCATCCACAACACATCTTTCCTAAAGGTCCCAACACCTCGACGCTCGCATTCTCCTTACTCCCCTCATCCCCCCCCCCAACCCTCCCCTCTCCCCCACCCCACACACAGCCGTGCGCCCCTCTCCCTGCAGGACCGGGTGGCAGGGCTGCGGACGCGCATGGCAGCAGCGGCGTGTGCGGAGGGGCGGGCGGGGCAGCGAGTGGCACACTGCTTCCTGGACGCGCTCACCACCCGCCTGCACGGCACTGGCGCCCTCCGCCTCTACAACGCTGCCTTCTCCCAGGTACTCCCACATGCACGCACTGTGCAAGTTACAACCGCCCAGCTCCCATGGCCAAGCGCCAAGTGCACGTGTGGTGTGGTTGCCTTGGTGGGATGTGGTTGGTTGCGGTGGGGTGTGATGTGATGGGGTGCGGTGCTGTGGGGTGCGCTAGCGTGTGGGACGCGCGTGCGATGTGATGGGGCATGGTAGGTTTGGCGCCCATGCACATGTGGTGGGCGTGCCGTGCCTGTCGTTTCCAGGCGGGGCAGCGGAGGTGAATGGTGTGCAGGAGGTACAGAAGGCGAGGGGCGTTTGCAGGTGAGATGTGGGGAAGCTGAGGGGGCTGGGGGGGTGTTATGGCTGTGAAGTTGGGATTGAGGAATCATCAGTTCCTACCCCTCACCAGCCCAACAGGGGAAGACCACTCTGTTGTCACCGCACCACTCACTCCCTACTCGATCTCATATTCGTCCCTTTGCTTCTCCCACCACCACGTGCTCCTCCCATCTACCTGCTCTCTCCCTGTCGCCATGCGCGCTGCCCCCTGCCAGGACATGCTCCAGTCAGTCGCGCCATGTGTACTTCACCACCACGCCCCAACCTTTCGTTCCTTGTCCCACCACGTTCCCCCCCGGTCTCCTCTCTCTCTTCCCCCTTTGCATCTCAGGACATGCTGCAGTCGCGCCAAGTGTATTTCACCACCACGCCCTTCATCCCCTTCCTCTACGCCACCGCCTATTCCGCCATCCTGCAAACCTTCTCCCGCTCCTCTCGCCCCTCCCCTCCCACTGGCACCACCACCACCGCTCGCTATCCTGCGTTCGATCCGTGCGCGCCTCACGACACCCCCGTGTGCTCCCCCGTTACCACACATCCTTCTGCGCCGGGCACCAGCAGCAGCAGCAGCAGCAGCCACTGCAGCGACGGCTCAGGAGAGTTTTCTTGCTCTGGGGAAGCAGCAGCAGCAGCAGGAGTGGGACGAGCAGCGTGTGAAGCAGGAGCGAAGAGCCAAAGGGAAGGCATGCGGAGGGGGGCGCTGCACATAGTCGACTTTGGAGTGTACCTGGGCGGGCAGTGGTCGCTGCTGCTGCGCCGCCTTGCCTGCCTGCCTGGCGGCCCCCCTCGCTGCGTGCGCATCACAACCGTTGATAACTGCCTCCGTGTCAGCCGAGCTGCCAAGCACTGCACACAGCGGTGCACAGCAGGAGCAGCGGCAGAAGCAGGGGCGGGAGCGGGGGAAGCGGCGGGATGCGGAGCAGATGGTGTAGGAGGCAGGGGAGTGGGAGACGTTCAGGTGGAGGAGGTGGGGAATGCGGAGCAGTGCTGGGTGGCAGAGTGTGAGCGGCAGAAGCACGAGGAGCTGGGGAGGATGCTCACAGCTCAGCTCACAGCAGAGGCAGCAGCGCTGGGCATAGAGAGGTTTGAGCACCGCGTGGTGACGATGAACAAGGACAACCTCGCTGATAGCCTCTCCCAGGTGGAGGGCCGGCGCACATGGCAGGGCCGCGGTGGCAGTGGGACAAGGAGGATGCGTGGAGGGGTGCAGGAGGGGGGTCTTGAGGAGTGGCAAGGGGAGGGGTGTGAGGAGGAGGAGGAAGAGGAGAAGGAGGTGGTGGCGGTGTGCTGTTGTTTGGAGCTGCAATACTTCCACGACAGCTCTGTCATGCGTAGCAGCCCTAGAGATGCTGTTCTCAAGGTGCGCTGCCTGCTGCCTGCTTTCAGTGGTTGCATCACTGCGTGTGTGGGGCAGCGGGCCGTGGCACCGCACGATGCTCGCAATGCTGTGTGCTGCACAACAATCCTTGCTGCCCAACCAGCCTCCTTCCCTTTCCGCGGTCGTCTCGTTGTTTCGCATCACATCACCTCTGCCATGGAGGCGCATGTCCTTACGTGAGTTGCATCTCCTCATTTCTCTTCCCTCCCTCCTCCCCTCTACCCCCTCTTGATTGCCCTTGTGTGTTCGTCCCTCCGTCCCGCCAGTGGGTGGCCTCCCTCGCTCCGGACATATTTGCATTCATGGAGACTGACCTCTCTGCCAACGGCCCCTTCTTCCTCTCGCGCCTGCGCAACTGCCTCGACTACCACGCCGCGCTCTTTGAGTGCCACGAGGGCCTCTCTGCATGCCCTGCCCCCAACCACGCGCCCCAGCCAACCAAACTCCACCAGCAGCGCAACCAGCAACCACAGCAGCAGCAGCACCATCTGTCAACCGACGCACAGCCCTTTGCACAAGGCGCGGTGGGCAGTGCTGACACCAGCTGGTCCCAAGTCTGCATGTCCTCTCTCTCACAAGCCACTGAGAAGCCCACACCACCCACCCCTGCGCCTTCCCCCCTCCTCGAAGCTCCCACTCGCCGCGACCACATCCTGGCATTTGAGCGGGCCTTCTTCGGGTACAACATCGTGAACATGGTGGCCACTGAGGGCATGCAGAGGTCGGTGCGCCCGGAGAGCCTGGTGGAGTGGGCGCAGCGCATTCGGCACGCGGGGTTTGTGCCGCTGGCGGTGCCGGCAGACGTGCTGGAGGAGGCGTATGGCACCATCCGCAGCACCCCCCTGGGGCTGGGCATGCTGGCCACAGAGGGCGCAGCGCAGCTCACATGGCATGGCTGCCCGCTGCTCATGTGCACTCTCTGGCAGGTGCCGTGGGTCATGGGTTGAGAGCATGGACCATCTCATGCCATGTCACGCACGGTAGATTTTCCTTGTTTCTATCCTCCTGCACACTTTGTAATTTAGTAATAATGTGAATATTAATAGTAGTAATAGCAGTAAGGGAAATAATAATCAGCAGCACCAGCAGCAGCAGGCAGTGAGTGGCAGCACCCCGCGTGTGCGGCAGTTGCCCAATCTGTCAGGGCGACTGGCAGCTCTCATCAGCCAAATAAGCCACGCCGGAAACGCCAAGGCCAGGGCCAAGCGCAGGGCGGGGCATGACGCTACTGCTGCAGCTGCAGGGCATGCAAGGGCAGCAGGCACGGTGCCCCGGCATGATTTAGCAGGAGGCATGATGATGATGATGCACGAGCAGGCGGGTCTAGCAAATGGCCTGGAGCGTGGCTTGGAGGAGGGAGGGCGAGAGAGCGCGTCGGGCCTGCATGGGCGAGGCACAGGCGGTGGTGATGGGGGAAGGCTCACATGTGGGCGTGGTGGGGGCGGTGGTGTGCAGGAGGCGCATGGCGAGGAGTCAGGCAGCAAGCGGCGGGCAGTGCAGGCGCGAGAAGTGGCCTCGGGGCACACAGCAGAGCAGGTAGCATGCCAGGTGCACACCTCCGCAACATTCAGCTCTCAACACACTGCTGCTCCTCCTACTGCGGCATCTGCCTTTCCTCCTAAGCCCAATACTAATTCTGCAGCAGCGGCGCCGTCCCTACCCGACGCGTGGTTCCTGGCAGGCTTGGGTCCAGACGGCCGGTCACAAGAAATGGATCCGTTCCTGCTCGCACAGCACGTCACCCGCTGCGCGCCTGCTCTCGCCCTCGCCCCCGCCATGCTCGCTGCCCCGCACGACCCTTTTGCCGCCCAGCAGCTGCCCTCTCTCGCCGCGGTTCCGTACACACGAGCTTCCTTGCAGGCGCTCCCAGTTGCGTCGGTCTCTCATCCCGTCGCTTACCACTCACTGCTGCCCTCTTTGCTGCCCGGTGCTGCTGCCACCACCAGACTAGCGGGTGGTTTTGCATCCCCGCCCATGCCTTCGCCCATGCACATGCCTTCGCCCATGCACATGCCTTCGCCCATGCACATGCCCTTTCACGGGCCTGCGCATGAGGCCATGGTCGTGGCAGTGCCCCGGCCTGTGCGTGCGCGCATGCACAAGGGCAAGAGCGATGTGGGCATGGACGAGGTGAGGCAGCTCGTGCTCGCCCTCGCTGAAGCCATCGCCACCGCTGACATGGTCAGTGCCCCCTCCCTGCTCTCTTCTCCCCCACTATCCATCCCTCCCTCCCTCCTTCCCTCCCTCCCTCCCTCCCTCCCTCCCTCCCTCCCTCCCTCCCTCCCTCCCTCCCTCCCTCCCTCCCTCCCTCCCTCCCTCCCTCCCTCCCTCCCTCCCTCCCTCTATCCCTCCGCTCTCTCACCACCCCATTTAATCTATGCTCCGCTCCTGCCCCTTCCTTTTCAATACGTGTCTTCGTGTCTCGCACTGGTCTTCTTTCTATCATATCCTCCTCGTCCCAGCCCCGACTTGGCCCTTTCCCTCTCTCCCCGCCAGCCCAACTCCATACTCGTCCTCCCGCCCTTCCCCCATCCACAACCCATCTACCCCATTTCTCTCAACCACACCCCCTTTTCAAAAGCAAGAAATATCATATCCCTCTCACGCCCCTCACACCACCCCCTCCCCCACCCACGCCCGTGCGCCCCCCTCCCTGTGGCAGGACCGGGTGGCAGGGCTGCGGGCGCGCGTGGCAGCAGCAGCGTGTGCGGAGGGGCGGGCGGGGCAGCGAGTGGCGCACTGCTTCCTGGACGCGCTCACCACCCGCCTGCACGGCACCGGCGCCCTCCGCCTCTACAACGCCGCCTTCACCTCCCAGGTACTCCCCGACACACTCCAGCCTGCTGGGGAATCTCCAAGCGCGCAGCACCAAGTGCCAAGCGTCAAGTGCACGCGTGTGGGCACCTTACTGGGATGCACCTGGCTGCTGTGGTGTGTGTGGCGTGGGGTGCTGCAGGGTGCGGTAGCGTGTGGGACGTGCAGAGGCTGTGCATGTGGCGTGCTAGGTTGGCTCCGCATACACTTGTGGTGGCTGTGTCTGTTAGTATCATCAGGCTGGGCAGCGGGGATGAATGGTGGTGCAGGAGAGGGGTTTGTGCTGTGCTCGTGAGGTACAGGGGATGTTGTGTTTGTGATTCTGGGATGTGTGGCGTCATCACTGCCCCCCTTCTCAACAAACCATCCTTCTTATCTCCCCAGCCCTTCCGCCTCCCCGCCTCATCCCCTCGCCCTCCCCTCCCGCCAATTTTCTGCCAACAACCTTCCACTCGGTTGTCCTCGTTTACCTCTCCTGCCTATCCCTCGCTTTCACCGCGCACAAAAACCTCCCAGTTTTCATTTCACATTCGCCCCATCATCACCCCATCCGTCTACACTCCCCTTCGCCTGCCTCACTTCCTGTTCCAACTCCTGCCATCTCACTCTCTCCCCTTTCTCTCTCCAACCCCTTTCCTTGCAGTTACATGGAACATCACATTGTACCAACGCCCTCAGTTACATACCACGGCTACTCAAAGTGCACTACCATTTTTCAAACATGAATCCCCGACACATGGTTTTTGACATAGGAAGATATCTCACCAACACTCTAGCTGTCTGAAGACCGTCCGCGGTCATGAGAGTCGCCATGTTGTCAAAATCGCTTCCCACCGCCTTCCTGTACA
The DNA here is from genome assembly GCA_947471745.1 of Closterium sp. Naga37s-1. Classification (NCBI taxonomy): domain Eukaryota; kingdom Viridiplantae; phylum Streptophyta; class Zygnematophyceae; order Desmidiales; family Closteriaceae; genus Closterium; species Closterium sp. Naga37s-1. The sequence goes on from CANJKZ010000816.1 coordinate 150,398, forward strand.
GCATGCGCGGTGGATCGTCGGCCGTCACGAGACACATGGCCTTGCTGGTGCGGGTCAGCGCGGGCTTTATGTTGCGCAAAGCCTGAGTGGTGGATTGTGGGCACGCATGGGAGGAGACTGTTTCGTGACAACTACCGAACACGACGATTCCATGTGTACCTTACCCAAGTACCTCTTATACTACACGATAACGCATTTTGTACCTCTCGCAGGGCCATGTAGTATGTTCTTCCACCGCCTGACAGCGCCGCTATCTCCTGTGTGATCTCACGCTGCGTCTCCTCCTCGACAATTCTCCGTGGTATGTCCTTCCAGTTGCTGCCGCGCACGGGGCCTTTCACGGTGCCCTTGTGTGTATGCTCCCACAGCTCCGTCAAATACTCGTGCGGCAAACCCCTCATGGCTATGCCGTCGATGATGTGCACGACTTCGTGGAGCCTTACGAAGTTCCAATTCGACTTCTGCTTCGGGAAAGCGGCCTGCAGTGCAGCTATCAGCCTACACGTACAAGCAAGCTCATCGTCGTTAGCAGATTGTTCCATCACACCATGGATCAAGATGGCCATGTAGAGTACGAATGGACACGGCGTGCATGTGTACTCACGAGATGCCATGCTGCCTGGCGATAGCGATTGTGACCCTCGTGTGTTTGGTCACGACTAGCAGTGGCTTGTAAAACACCGCGTAGTATCGAAACGCACGGACCTCCGCATCTCGTTTGGCCCGTTCCTCCGCAGAGCACCCCACGCACAGGTCAACAATGACGATCGGGAAAATCTGCATCATGCCATGGTACTCGAAAGCTGCATAATTGGCCCCGCTGCAGAAAACGGTCGAGCCACCCAGGATGCGCACTAGGACACTCCTTGTGTCGCCCTTCACTCCAAACTTGCGGCTGTACCAGGCACCAAGCACACAAATGCAACGCACCGCCCATGTGCTCGTTACCACATCCTCTCGCGTAGTACCGCAAAGATTCAAGGAGAAGGAACATGCGGTTACTCACTGATCAAACACTCTGATCTCGGGTTTGGTCTTTCCCTCCATAAAACACATGGCCATATGTACCAGCACCCCTGAGTCGAGTACATGCAATATGTCGCCCACGCATGCCAAGAACACATTGCCCCACTTTGTCTCCGAGAAGTTCCACCGTTCCAACACTCTCTGTACATCGGATGGTAGTGTCAGTCAAACCCAACGCTCAGCGCGATGCACAACTCTCATGTTCCACGCGAGTTCTCGGTTCAAAAAGTACAATATGCGACACAGGAACGGTGCCCGCGTACCGTGATCGGATGCGTGGACCACCTGGCTTGGGCCGCTGCAGCGTCATCCACCGTTGGGGCGCTCAGTATCTCCGCCGCCGCATGCCGCTCCCTCTTCACCGTGCGCACAATGAACTCGTTTGTCAGGTCATGGAGGTGCTTCCTCTTGATGTAGCAGCTCGAGCACGGTGTGTGTGATGCCTGTTGCATCGTTGCTGTGGCCCGGCACCCTTCGGGATAGTCGCCGACAAATGCATATAGGCATGGATATGCCTTCACCACACCTCTGCGCCCATCCGACACATCGAAGAATCGTAACGGACCACCGCATGCACATTATAACGGATTGCTGCCCATCAGATGCCGACCATGAACCCCATCGCATCATACGGCTAACAACATGCATTCAGAACATTTACTCTCGGCTCTCTCGCATCAACAGACCCGTCACGATGCGATACACCTCATGGTACACTCGAGTCTTCTTTGTCGCCGACGCCCACTCAAGCGGGAAAGGGAGCACCCCCACTAGAGCGTGACCTGGCTCTTGCCATCTTAACTCCTCTGGTATATTGACCAAACCCATCAGCATTGGCCAAGCCTTCAAGCGTCCGTTCCTCGACGCGTACGTGCTGTCACTGTACGATATAACACCCAACACCATTGAATCATCCTCCGGTAGTTCCGCCTGTCAATATAAAAGATTTATCGAAAATGTCAGTCCCACTCTCGCGTTGCCTCATGAGACGCCTGTGAACATAGCTGGTTACTTGCCTGCGCCTCTTCCAGCCAAGTCCCTGTGTCGGGCGTACTGAAATGTCGCATGTCGTTCGTATCCTCTGGATCTCTCCGCGGCCTTTTGACAAACCCCTTCACATTTACATATGTCTTTACGATCTTTTGAGCTATTTGCCTCAGCATTGGCAACGACGAGAGTGTTAGAACCGCATCAACGACTCAGTAGTGCGGCAGGAAATGTATTGCATAAAATACCACACGCTCACCAGCTTGGTGTCCTTGTACAGCAGTTCCAGCATTTGCGACCTTCCTCCGGGCCCCCGCACCTCAATCTCAGCCTTGAGCCACGGCAACATGTCGTCCGGCGCGTGTTCATCCCCATACCGCCTCACGTCCGCGACGTTCTGCTAGCGACGAGCCGCTGCAGGATCGTACCCCTTGTGGTTGAAGATGTGCAGAATTCGATTTATTTCTCTGTCTGACATATCAGCGTCCTTGAAGAACAGGTACAGCTCATTCAGTGTATTGAACAACTCGCCAACTCTGGAAACGGATCCATCGTCCGACGACGACACATGCCCGCGCACCAGGTCCGCGTGTTCAGGTGACTCTCTCAGATATCGGAACAGCGAGTCTGCAGAGTGCGGGCTACCCGAGACAGACTCACTATCGGAATGCTGCGGGCCATTCCGGACCGCGGCCAATGCCTCCGCCAACGCCTCCACTGCCCGACTCTCCAACCTCTCGAGCAGCGTGTCCCTGCACGTGTCATTGCGGTACAGATGGATCCTCAGTAAGTTGTCCGACTCAAGCTCGTGGCCACATGCCCCACACTTGTTCCCTGACATTAGTTTTAATCTACGCCCCCGACATTACCATAAGGCCGTTCCCCGACTACCCATCACGTCCCACCGTATCTACCGATCTGTCAGGCACGTGTTGAAGTTAGGTGAGTGGCAGCCATAGCTAGTGAGTGAAGTAACGAGAAGGAAAAGTTGCACTAGAGAAAGTGTCGAGAGACATTTGAAAGTTAGGGTTGGGAAACCCCAACTGAACCTAAGGCGTGTTCAGTGCAGAGGCAAACTGCAAAGTGAACCTAAGATGAACCAGAAATGAAACTAAGTCTAAAAGTGGCCGAAAAAATAATATAAGGCCAAAATGAAATGCAGAGCAAACACTAGCCTACTCCAACAGCACGCTCTCCGCTACACGCATTACAACCTATAAGCACTTGACTGACTAACACTCCGTTTCCATTCCCGGTCATCTCCTTCTTTACTCCTAGCGCAACGCCCGGCGTTCTCATACGTCTCGTCACGCTATCGCCCGTTTGTATCATTCGTCAACCTCCTACGTCACCCCACTCGCACCTATGGTATAGTGGCGCTTTGAAGCCATCGTGTACGAACAATGCGCGGGTCTGGATGGTGAGGATGTTAGCCGTAATTCGAAAACCTGACCACCTCAAAGGCCGACCTAAGAAACACCGGAAACCAACAAGCACTTGTTCCGTCTAGTTTCGATTGTACCAGGATCGTGAGAGTATCCTCGCTACAGCGAACATGTACGCATGTATGTGTCACTCGTTAAGAATCGGGTACATCCGAAACAATTGTATGCAGTTTACGACCTGGATAATCATAACAATATTGCCAATTTCATACAATCCTCTTTCGCGTACAACCCAATTGATATTAATGCATTCTGAACCCGATGTCCCACTATTCGAACATGTCCACCACAGCACATATTGCCACAACATGGTCTACTTTCAAACTCATGCTACGATGTCGCGGCATGAGACGGTCAAGAACATCCAGGAGAAGCAACACTCCATCGGTATTAGTGGGCCTTGAACCACCTGCCACATCGCCACGTTGACAACTTGTGAGGCAAATTGAAGCATCGCTTCCGACATGCAACATGGTGCATCTTACCTTCTGAGTCATCGACGTTAGTACGACTGCGCCTCATGCGGCGCCGCTGATACTCGTTGGTACGTTCCTCCGGGCCTCCTAAGAGTCAGGCACGCAACGTGGAGTACTGCAACGTCAATAACGTGCTGTAATTGCTCAAATAAAAGCAACATACCGTCAAACCAGTTGTTCTGTAATGTTCGCACCTGTGCGTGAGTGAACTTGCACAGTCGGAGTAGCAGCGCTAGACACGCAAGCACCAGGAGCCGCGTCTGCCGAGCTCGACATGGCGTTAGTTGGAGGATCAGAATCTTCCTTATCACCTGGTAGTGTATTCGCGTCGCCCCTGTTACCCCCGAAAAAGAAGTCGAACAAATCGTTCACACGGTTGGAACCATCGTGTGTCGCGGCCGGGGGATGTCCACTCTCCGCGCCGGCGTCTGTTTGTGCAACCGTCTGCGCTTCAGGATGATAAGGTGCTGTGTGGGCCGCATTTTCATCCCACGCGCCTCCCATCGTGGGCTTCCCTTCCATCTCAGGTGCCGTATCCGACTGTATAGTCCCGACGTTTCCGTCTTCCGTTTTATCGTCAGACGAGTCTACCACCCGCTGACGGCGAGTGCCGATTTTTGGCTCAGGTGTTATGGCCACAATCACGGTTTTACCCCCGATGTTATCGGCTTCCATCCTGTAACCACCGCATAGTGGAGGAGCATGCATGGGCACGCCATGGGGAGCTATGGTCTCACTAAGTAGCTAGTGGATGTGTTGCTCTGCTCTAGCAATGTCGTTGCTAGTAGGTGAAGCCATACTGGACCGCGGTCTAGGGTTTGACGTAATAGCCACACAATGAAATTGGACACATTTTGTAGATACTGTCTGTACCTCGAGCCACTTTTTCAGCCATATGCATCCGCGATATAGACGTCACATCGCAATCTGTTTGCACAATTACACCCTGACTATCGTACACCCGTAATGTTCGAAATGAATATATTTGTATATCATATTGGACTATCAAGTACGTGATCAAAGCACTGCCATAAGCGTGAGTCAAACGACACTAAAACGTTAAATTTAGGCACGCATATTGACAATGTCTTCCTCACATCCCAAACACTTGTCACAGCAGGAGCATCGCCCATAAGCCTTCGAGTGCAACGCACCCATCTATAGCGTAACATTAGACTTCACGAGGTGTACATAGTCACCGCCAATATGCGAGGTGGCCGTGCCATGCAACCGTTGCTCCTTTGTGGGGTTGGTAGAGACCTTAGTCCACCATGGAATCATACCAAGCGCTCGTGTAAGATCTCCAATGCGCACTCCGTCCTCCAACTTCTTCCACTCAGTGAGCCCGTGCACCTGAAAGGATGTCTCATAAATTCTTAGCGACCCAACTGAGGTTAGCAGGCCCATCACTGCAAGACATGTCGGCAGTCACGCAACATGATCTACAGCTTACTCTGAATGCGGTGCCACAGCCCGTGTCCATGCCGTTTGGTGGACATGCCGATATCCTTGACCCATCAGATCATCGACTGTCCTCCTGCAAGCCATAAATTCATACCCGATCACTCAAACGCGATCGAAATACATGCCCGTCAGTACGCCAACGATCCTCACCTCATATCCCATCGCACAAGCTTCCGCCATTAAAACGGCTCTGTAGTCAAAAGTTGGTAACCCCGGAAGTATGACATCCTCAAGACTGTTAGAGACTAAGGACGAGGTCTACGAAGATTGTGGGCCTAAATTTCTAAAAATCGTTGGTCTCAATTTCTGGACAGAAACGTCGAGTTCACACAAAACGTCGTCGACAAAAAGTTAACCGTCAAAATTTCACCAAACTCAGATATGTTGTAGCCCTAGTCCGTGGCTACAATTCCCAATTTGAATCGTACGATAAGGTGAAGTATTTCTTGACTTATCAATTTCGGCGCACAGGGGGGTATGCTGCCTTAGATTCTTAACTCAATCACAACTGTCTCACATGTTCCACAATTTCTACACAAGAGAGTTAGAGTAACATTAAACCAGGTGGGAGGGAAGAGGAGGACGAGAGGGAAGGTCCCCAAGGAGTCCCCAACCAAGGAAACCCCATAAGCACACCAAACCCCTTCCCTATAGGAACCCCACTTTGACCTTTGTCCATTTCCCAACCTCCACAATCCACCTCACCCAAGTTGGCCACACTTGCCAACCCAATTTGGTTTCTCCCAACCACTTGGCAGCATCTACAGTGATGGGGACGAATTTCCCAACCCCCAAAAGTCTGTACCCCATATGGAGTCAACCCCACAACTTCCCATAGTCACCACAACCAAATATCAAAAGCATACGAACTTCTAACGTTCGTAACTTTCTTGTTCGTGCTCCGATTGAAGCGATACTTGGTTCGTCGGAAAGCTCTTGAGCAGAGGAGTCACTTCCGATATCTGCTCAAGCTAAATAGCATTCACACACACTCTGAAATTCCAAACCACACCAAACACAAATTATTGCACACGCTCACATCATGCATGCAACGCACGAACATGTGATGGGAGGCAGACAGACGTGAATGCAAATGATAGCATCACATAACAAACTCCCCCTCTGGCTACCTACCATCATCCCACATGCCATAGCTCAAGCATGTACCCTCAATGCACACTCATCTCAGCAAGCTTCATGCCCTTCCAATGCTCAGATTCAGCCAGGCGCTTGGTGAGAATGTCAGCCGCCTGCTGATGGGTCTTCACAATCTCCAGCCGCACCTCCTTGTCCAGGAGCCTCCTCACCCAGTGCCACTTGGGCCTGATGTGCTTTGTCAGCCCATGAAGGCAAGCGTTCTTAGCAAGCTTCACAGCTGACTCGTTGTCACAAAAAATCACAGTTGGCTCCTTCTGGCACACTCCGATCTCCTCCAACAAACGCCTCAGCCACACTCCCTCCTATGCCCCATGATGCAGGGCCATGTACTCTGTCTCACACGAGGACTGCCCCACCTCGTTCTGCTTCTTGCTACGCCAGCTCACTGCACCACCTCCAAACAGGCACACATAGCCTCCAATGCTGGTGCCATCTGTCTTCACAGAGTTGAAGCTAGCGTCAGTGTAGCAGGTCAAGAGCATCTCCCCCTTGCTCAAATCAGCTGCACCCCTTTGCAGCCTCTGTCACACAGCACTGTACTCCAAGCCCACAGATGCTGTAGCGCTCACATATCGGACCAACCTCTTGGCCGCTTCCAGCTGTTCATGACTGGGGCGTGAAACCACACTGGCAAGCCTGGATGTTGCGAAGGCAATGTCAGGCCGCGTGTGGTTAGCCGCATAGTTGAGTGCCCCAACCATGGAATGAAACAGCTTTCTTTCACTCTCACCCACCACCTCCTCATCAGCATAGGGCTCCACAGTGAACCCCGAAGGCAGTGGGGTGGCTGGCTTTCCTCCATCTTGCAGCCCATAGTTCTCAGCCAGCCGCTCACAATACTTCCTCTGGTGCAACCTCAACACTCCCTTGTCAAGGTCCCTCTCCACATGCATCCCCAAATAGTACTTCACATCTCCCATCTTGGAGCACTTAAACTGCATCTCCAGCATCTCCTCCACACGCTCAATCATTGCAGACGACTCAGAGAAGAGCAGGATGTCGTCCACATACACCAGGAGCATGAGAAACTGCTCCTTCTCTTGCAGCAGGAACAAGCTGTGATCACACTCGCTCTTCTTGAACCCCCCAGCCAGCAGTGTCTCCTCAAGCTTGTGGTACCATGCGCAAGGAGCCTGCTTCAGGCCATAGATGGCCTTCTTCAGCCTACACACCCTGCCGCTCCCATCATCCAATCCCTCAGGCTGTAACATGTACAGCTCCTCAAGAATGATCCCATTGAGGAAGGCGGTGGTGATGTCCATCTGCTTCACCCGCCATCCACGGTTTGCTGCCATTGCCAATGACACCCGCAGTGTTGTGCCTTTCCCCACAGGAGCAACGATCTCGTCAAAATCCTTCCCCTTTGTCTGCTGAAACCCCTTAGCCACAAGCCTTGACTTGTAGCGGTTTAGCGCCCCATCAGGTACTTGTGCCTGAAAATCAGCTTGGAAGAAATGGCCTTCTTCCCAGGAGGCAGCTCACACAGCTCCCAAGTCTCATTCTCCAGCAGAGAGTCATACTCCTCCTTCACACTCTGCTTCCACTTTTCAGCATCGGGCCCACTCAACGCCTCGGCTAGCGTCTTGGGCTCAGGGACGGCTGCCCAGTAGCAGTGTGCTATCTCATCCTTATCACACTGCTCAGCCATACTCCCAGCCCGTACCACCTTTGGCTTGCCAAAGCTCGGATAGGTCAGCTGGTTAGGAGGGCGCACATCCCTCCTAGGACGATCAGCCGGACGTGCGGCACCTTGTGGAGCACCTTGCTGCTGCTGCTGCTCCTCCACCTCAGGTTCTCCCCCATCCTCATTCACCCCAGAAATCTCCTCCTCTGAGACAGTGACCTGCACTTGCCTCGAAGGCCGCTGCACCTCATCGGCCTCAATGATCAGGGGTGTAGTTGGGTGCTTCTGCTGCTGCTGCTTCCATTCCTTATAGTACAAGGACTCAAGGAAGTTCACATCCCTTGACACAGTCAGCTGCTGGCTGGTCAAGTCCCAAATCAGCCAGCCCTTGTGATCCTTAGCAAGCCCCAAGTGCACACCCCATCTCCCAGAAGCTTCCAGTTTTCCCCTCTTCTCCTTAGGCACATGAAACACCACCATGCACCCGTAGGCTCTCAGCATGTTCACAGCTGGTGCACTCCCATACCACTTGGTGTAGGGGACCCACTGCTTGTCCCCCACAGTCGCCAGCACCCTGTTCTTCACAAGGGCGACCTGCCGCAGTGCAGTCACCCAAAACGGATCCGGCAGCCCTGCACGCCCAAGGAGAGTGCGAGCACCTTCCTGCAGGGTCCGGTTGAACCGCTCAGCCACGCCGTTCTGCTGAGGGTTGTAGGGCACTGTGAGCTGATGCTGGATCCCCTTCTTCTTCAGCACCGCCTCAAAATCAGCATCAATGAACTCTCCCCCGTTGTCAGTGCGGATCACCTTCACCTTGTGTCCGCTCTCGGCATCCACTCCTTAAGAACAGCCGCTGGCACCTCCCCCTTAGTCTTGAGAGGGTAGACCCACACCGCACTCGTGTGGTCATCCACAATGGTCAGGAAGTAGCGGCTGCCCGAGAGAGAAAGGGCCCTCGTGGGGCCCACCACATCCATGTGCACAAGCGCAAGTGGAGCCTTGGCTGGTCCTGTGCTGCTGTTGAAGGGAAACTTTGTGAATTTGGTCTCAAGGCATGTAGGGCAGCTCCCAATCTCCTTCGCTGCCCCCTTCACCTCCAACCCCTTCAAGCTCCCATCCTTAACCAACTTCTGCAGCATAGGAAAATTCACATGGCATAGCCTTTCATGCCATGTTTCCCAATCGGCCTCACCACTCCCAGGCGAAGCCTTTGCCCATGCAGCGCTCCCATCCACACCAGCAAGCACCTCACCATGTGGCTGCTGTGGCTGCTGCACCTTCTTGACTGCATCCAGGGCCCCATCAGTTGGTGCAGTCTCCTCTCCTCCCGCAGTTGCTTTAGCCATTGCCGCTGCCGCTGCCGTTGCTGGTGGTTTCCCATTCCAAGGAATGATGGGCAGCTGCCAGAGGTCCTTGATGTAGCTGCTCTTCTCCTCCAAGTCCCACAGCAGCAACTTCCCAAGCTTTGCACGGCAGCTGGTTGGGCCGAAAGTCACTTTGGCCTTGCTTTTCTGCAGCCGGCGCACAGAGAGGAGGTTAGCGGACAAACCTTCTACCAACAGCACATTCCCAAGCCCCACAAGCCCCCCATTGGCTCCCATGACCTTGGCATTCCCAACACCAATCACAGGGAGCAAAGCACCTGAAGCGGCAGCCACAAACTTGATCTTCCCAGGGGGTTTTACCTCGTCAAGCAAATCTGCCCGTGGGGTCATGTGACTTGTGCAACCTGAATCTATTACCCAGTGGGTGAGGGGGTGCATCACAACCTTCCCAACTGAACCCACATCACCCCCACTCCCTTGCACATCCTCAACCATGAGGAACATCCCAGGGTCGGCTTTACCTTGTGCACCATCACCTTGTGCACCTGAACCTTGCACAGCGCCACCTCGTGCACGTTCACCACTTGGCGGCTTCATGCCTGGGGGCGCCCATCCCTCAGGCCGGCTGAAATACTTGAACCATGGGTGTCCAGCCTTCTTGCAGTACCAGCATGCACCCTCCATTCGGGTGCTCCCCTTGCCTCCAGAGCTCCCATGCCCCTCGTTGTAGTCACCTCGGCCTCTCCCTCTGCCAAAGCCTCTCCCACGGCCTCGGCCTCTCCCACCCCCTCTTCCTCTGCTGCCTCCTGCAGCTCCATACCCCTCAGCAGTTTTGTTGGCAGCACCACCTCCCGTATGGCGCCTGCGGAAGTCCTCCTGCAGGATCTGCTGCCGTAGCCACTCAGGCGTCCACTTGTCCTGCTGAACGTTGAAGGTGGGGATAAGGTTGTCCCACGAGTTGTCGAGCACCGAGATGATCTTGGTGCACTGCTGCATCTCCGACACCTTGCTGCCCGCCGCTGCCATCCTCGCATAGGTGTCCTTGACCTTGTCAAGCACCGGTTTCACATCGTCTCCCGGCCGCATGGAGAGGGCAGCCAGCTCCTTCTCCAATACGATCACCATCGGCAGCGTGTTGGGCTGAACCACGTCGCGTAGCAGCTTCCACGCCTTTGGTCCCGAGTCATCGAGCTCCACCAAATCCTTGATGTGCTGGAACATGTCGTTGTTGACCGACTATAGAATCAAGTCGTACAGCACCGCGCTTTTCTCAATCCATCGATCGCGGGCATCTCCTTCCTCCGGCATCTTCTCTTCTCCCATCGCGCGTTTCAGCAACTTATAGCGCTTGAAGGCACTCCGCATCCGCCCGCTCCATTCCTCGTAGTTGGAGCCATCCAACGCCTCAATCTTGGATGGTGGCGGTTCACTCCTCTTCTCAGCTGCTTCTCCACTCCCTTGGCTCATCTCTTCTGCTCCCAATTGTTGGAAGTGTGGGGGACGGGATTGCCCCCCACGCGAAGACCTCCCTTGACTCGGACCAAGGGAGGGTTCTTTCTCGGAATGACGGGTGACGACGGATTGACCGCGTCGCCACTCAACCGAGTTCGCCCCTGGTTGGTGTCGAACTATATATGCTATAGTCTGTTTAGGCTGTAGTGGGGTAGTCAATATGGGGTACAACACTTTAGGGTTTCTTACTTGTACTCCTCATGCTGCTCAATGCAATCATTCCTTCCTCAGATTCTCACATGGTATAGAGCAGGTTCCCTAGTGGGAACGCTTCCTAAGGGCCCACCACTAATTTTTTTTTTTCTGCCCGGAGCGCGCCTCTCTCCTGCCCGAGTCGCGCCCCGTGTGCCCTCCCTCCTGACGCGTCCCTCGCCCTTAGCGGCCCGTCGCGCCCTCCTCAGGCCCCTAGCGGCCCCTTTCGCGCCCCCTCGCGGCCCCTCTCACGGCCCCGTCGCCACCCTGCCGGCCCCGTTGCCGACCCTAGCGGCCCCGTAGCCGACCCTAGCAGCCCCGTCGCCGCCCTGCCGGCCCCGTCGCCGACCCCTACGCGGCCCCGTCGCCGCTCTCAGCGGCCCCGTCGCCACCCTATCGGCCCCGTCGCCGCCCTATCGGCCCCGTCGCCGACCCTTACGGCCCCGTCGCCGCCCTATCGGCCCCGTCGCCGACCCTTGCGTCCCCGTCGCCGCCCTAAGCGGCCCCGTCGCCGCCCTATCGGCCCCGTCGCCGACCCTTGCGGCCCCGTCGCCGCCCTACGCGGCCCCGTCGCCGCCCTACCGGCCCCGTCGCCGCCCTCCGCGGCCCCGTCGCCGACCCTACCGGCCTCGTCGCTGCCCTAAGCGGCCCCGTCGCCGACCCTACCGGCCCCGACGCCGCTCAACCGGCCCCGTCGCCGACCCTCGCGGCCCTGTTGCCGCCCTCAGCGGCCCCGTCGCCGCCCCTTCACGGCCCCGTCGCCGTCTCTCCCGGCCCCTTCAAGGCCGCCAGCAGCCCAGCAGCCGAGGCGCCCGACAGCCGAGCCGCCGAGCCGCCCAGCAGCCGAGCCGCCCAGCCGCCCAGCCGCCGAGCCGCCCAGCAGCCGAGCCGCCGAGCCGCCCAGCAGCCGAGCCGCCGAGCCGCCGAGCCGCCCAGCAGCCGAGCCGCCGAGCCGCCGAGCAGCCGAGCCGCCGAGCAGCCCTTCCTTCCGTCGCGCCCCGGCCCTACTTCCTTGGACTGGTGAGCTCACTCCCTGTTAGACCACTGCAGTCATGGCTACCCCCAGTGTCCTTACCTTTGATACTGAGGGTCGTGCTGTTGACTTTGAGGTCTGGGTCGATGACCTCCAGCTGTTCTTACAGTGCGATAGGGCGGACGGCCTCTCCCTGTTCGATCTCACCTCTGGTGTCTCTCCTGCCCCGCCTGCTACTGCTGACAGCACTGTTCGCTCACAGTGGGCCACGCGCGATGCTGCTGCACGTCTTGCTGTGCGTCGCCACTTACCGACCACTGAGCGTGCGCACTTTAGCCAGTACAAGAGTGCTAAGACCTTGTACGACACTGTAGTTGCGCGCTACTCTTCCCCTGCCACTGCTGCGCTTAGCCGCCTCATGCTGCCGTACCTGTTCCCTGACCTTGCTGCCTTTCCCACAGTGGCTGACCTCATTACGCACCTTCGCACTAGTGACACTCGCTACCGCGCTGCGCTTCCCGCTGAGTTCTGTGCCAAGAACCCCCCCCCCATGTATATCACCCTCTACTACATAGTCACCCGGCTCCCTGACTCCCTTCGCTTAGTCAGGGACCACTTCCTCTCAGTTTGCCCCACCACACTCACTGTTGACCTCCTCGAGGAGCGCCTCCTAGCAGCAGAGAAGAGCATAGTCGCTGTAGGAGCCTCTCGTGGTGACCCCCACACCCCCGTCTTTGAGGGGTGTTCTCCCTCCCCCATCTTGCCCTCTGTTGCTTCTGTTGCTGCGGCCGACCTCGTTGGTTTCGAGTCGGTCGGCGCTGCGTCTGTCCCTAGCGGGAAGCGCCGCACCGGCAAGGGCAAGGGGGGCAAGGGCGCTGGGGGGGCCAGTGGGGGCAGTGGAGGTGGTGGTGGAGGCAGTGGAGGAGGTGGGGGTGGTGGTGGGAGTGGTGGTGGGGGTGGAGGTGTCGGTGGCAGCAGTGGAGGCGGAGGAGGCGGCGGTGGTGGCGGAGGGAGCGGAGGCGGCGGCGGTGGCGGGAGCGGCGGAGGTGGCGGAGGCGGCGGAGGTGGCGGTGGAGCTGGTCGCGGCTCTGCGCAGAGGAGTGGCTCCGGTGGTGGTCCGCGCCAGCAGCAGCAGCGCGGTCGTGAGACCCTGTCCCCTCAGCAGCTTCGTGAGTGGTACGCTGCGCGTCAGCGGGGTGGGGGTACTGGTCCCTGCACCTACGTCCTTCGTACAGGCGACCGCGCTGGTGAGCAGTGCGGGGGCACGCACTCCACCCAGCGTTGCTTCGGCCGCCTGACGGACGCTTGGCGTCATCAGTTCCCTGACGCCTCAGAGATCCCTCGCTGGGGAGAGCTGTCTAGGGCGGGGGTAGCTATCTTTGATCTTGACTATGATGCTTCTTGCTGCCATGTATGCTGTGACTACTAGTGATGAGGGTGACTGTTACCTGTGTGTTCCGCCTGACCCGGGCATTGAGGCTGCTGCTCTAGGTGCTGGTGAGGCTGCTACTTTAGGTGCTAGTGCGTCTGCTGCCCCAGGTGCTGGTGAGTCTGCTCTCTCAGGTACTACGTCGGCTCAGGCCTTGCACACCTTCACCCTTGACTCGGGTGCTTCCCGCTCCTTCTTTCGAGACCGCACCACGCTTACGCTGCTTAGTCGGCCGGTTGCGGTCTCCCTGGCGGACCCCTCTGGGGGTCCTGTCCTTGCTAGCTTCTCCACTGTCTTACCGTGTCCGACAGCCCCCTCTGGCACTCTGTCAGGTCTCTACCTCCCCTCGTTCTCTACGAACTTGGTGAGTGGAGCTGATCTACAGGATCGGGGGGTTGACCAGTTCACACCTGCGAGTCAGCGGGTGACCCAATGTACGTGTGCTCGGACGGGCCGACACTTGGCCACGTTTACCCATCAGCCGGGGTCGAGCCTGTACACACTGACCACTGAGTCTCCTCCTGTTACTGAGTCTGGTCAGGTAGCTGCGTCGGGTCAGGTGTTTGCTGCAGCGTCCAGGTCTGGTCCTAAGTCTGCGCCCTGCTCGTGTCGTCTCCTGTCCCACCAGACTCTCCTTTGGCACCACCGCCTTGGTCACCCCTCCCTGCCTCGTCTCCGAGGCATGGCCTCCCGTGTCCTTGTCTCTGGTCTTCCCCGGTCCCTCCCTCCCCTACCTCCGGGGCCGGCCCCTACCTGCGTCCCCTGCGTCGAGGGGCGGCAGCGCGCCGCTCCTCACTCCTCCGAGTTTCCTCCGACAGAGGCTCCTCTGCAGACTCTTCACATGGACGTGTGGGGCCCCGCCCGCGTCCGTGGCCAGGGTCACGAGCGTTACTTCCTGTTGGTGGTTGACGACTACTCGCGTTACACCACGGTGTTCCCCTTGCGCAGCAAGGGTGACGTCACTGAGGTGCTGATCGACTGGATCCGCGCAGCTCGTCTCCAGCTCAGAGAGAGTTTCGGCTCGGACTTTCCTGTTCTGCGTCTGCACTCTGACAGAGGCGGAGAGTTTTCCTCTGCCCGTCTGGGAGCCTTCTGTCGTGCACAGGGCATCCGCCAGACCTTCACGCTTCCGGCCTCTCCACAGCAAAATGGGATTGCTGAGCGCCGCATTGGCATGGTCATGGACGTCGCTCGTATGTCCATGATCCATGCGGCTGCTCCCCATTTTCTGTGGCCGTTTGCGGTTCAGTACGCAGCGCATCAGCTCAACCTTCAGCCCCGGGTCTCCTTGCCAGAGACCTCCCCCACCTTGCGGTGGACGGGGAAGGTTGGCGATGCGTCTGCGTTTCGGGTCTGGGGATCTCGGGCGTTTGTCCGCGACTTGTCTGCGGACAAGCTGTCCCCTCGTGCTGTTCTCTGCGTCTTCCTTGGCTTCCCCCCTGACGCGCCTGGTTGGCGGTTCTACCACCCCACCTCGCGCCGAGTTCTGTCCTCCCAGGACGTCACCTTTGACGAGTCGGTGCCTTACTACCGTCTCTTCCCCTACCGCACTGCGCCCCTCCCCCCGCCGCCGCTCTTCCTTGCACCAGGTCCTCCCCCGGTAGACCCCCTCCCCCCTCAGGGTCCTGCCCCGTCAGGTGTGTCCCAGGTAGACGCAGTTGAGCCTGTCGAGGTAGCTGTTGACTCTGGTGCTGCTAGGGGCGCTGTGCCTGCGGGTGCCGGGTCTGGGGGTGCGGAGCCTGGGGGTGCTGAGTCTCGGGGTGCTGCGCCTGGGGGTGCTGAGTCTGGGGGTGCTGAGCCTGGGGGTGCTGCGTCTGGGGGTGCTGAGCCTGGGGGTGCGGAGCCTGGGGTTGCTGAGCCTGGGGGTGCGGAGCCTGGGGGTGATGGGTCTACTCGTGTTGCCTCTGGCGGTGCTTCGTCGAGGCGGGAGCTACTCTCTCCGCAGGAGCTGCGCGAGTGGTTTGCCCGACGCTGGAGCCGTGCTGCTGGAGCTGGAGGTACTACTGTTGCTGCTCGTCCTGGCGGCTCTGGAGCTGCTGGGACTGGGAGTCCTGCTGGAGGTGCTACTGGAGCTGGAGCTGCTGGAGCTGCTGGAGCTGGAGCTGCTGGAGCTGGAGCTGCTGGAGCTGGAGCTGCTGGGGGTGTTGGCGCTGGTGGTTCTGCTGGCGCTGGTGCTTCTGAGGGTGCTGGAGTTGGCGCTGTTGGAGCTGGAGGTGCTACTGGCGCTGGTGCTGCCGCTGGAGGTACTGGTGCTGTCCCTGCTGGTTCTGGAGGCGCTGCGCGGCCGAGGCCGTACTTCGTTCCGCTCCTTGAGCAGGTTCTTGGTCTCCCGCCCTCTACTGGTCCTGCTCCTCCCTTAGCGTGTCCTCAGCCTGTCCAGTCGCAGTCACAGTTACAGCCTGCCTCCCCCCTGCCTGCTCCTTCTCCCTACACTGGTCCTACTGGAGGTCTTGCTGAGCGTCGTGAGCCTGCGTCTCGTCCTGCGTCGCCTGTTCGTGCTGCTCGCACTAGTGGTCGTGCTCCGCGTCCGCGTCCTCCTGCGGTCCCCGGCACACACCAGATGGCATTGCGTCCTTCCACTGCTCCTCTGCGTGTCCCGTTGCCGTCTCCTCCAGAGTCTTCTCTTCCTACTCTTGCTGACCCTGAGTCTGACTCTCTTCGTGCTGCCAGTCCTACTGTCACGCGTCTCCTGGCTACTGTTGTCACTGACCCTTCTTTTGAGTCCACTGCTGCGTCTGCCTTAGTTGCTGAGCTTGTCGACTTTGCTGCTCGCTGTCGTATAGACTACGCTGCTAGTCTTGTTGCTGAGTCTGAGTCTGTCTGTCCTCCGTCCGTCGGGGGTGAGTGTGCTCTTAGCACGGACGTCCTTGAGGACAGGCAGGAGGAGTTCCAGTGTTTTGCTGCTGCTTTGCCTCATCTTGTGTCCACGCTGATTGCCCCTGAGGGAGACCCGGATGCACCAGACATCCCGACTCCTCGATCGTACGCTGAGGCGATCGAGGGTCCCTACTCCTCACAGTGGCAGTCAGCCATGGACGCAGAGATGGCTTCTTGGAACTCCACAGGCACCTACGTTGACGAGGTTCCCCCACCTGGGGCGAACATCGTCAGTGGCATGTGGATTTTCAGGGTGAAGCGGCCGCCGGGTTCTCCGCCTGTCTTCAAGGCGCGTTACGTGGCTCGAGGCTTCAGTCAGCGGCAGGGAGTTGACTTCTTTCAGACCTTCTCTCCCACCCCGAGGATGACCACTCTTCGGGTGCTGCTGCACATAGCCGCTCAGTGCGACTACGAGCTTCACTCTCTTGAATTCAGCACAGCTTTCCTGCAGGGCAGTCTGCACGAGGAGATCTGGCTGCGCCGCCCACCTGGCTTCACTGGGTCGTACCCTCCTGGTACCCAGTGGAGCCTCCGGCGGCCAGTCTACGGTCTCCGCCAGGCGCCCCGTGAGTGGCACGACACACTGAGGACTACACTTGCGGCTCTTGGGTTTGCTCCTTCTACTGCCGACCCGTCGCTGTTTCTGCGCACTGACACCTCTTTGCCGCCGTTCTACATCCTCGTGTACGTCGACGACTTGGTCTTTGCCACTGCTGACACTGCTGGACTCGCCCACGTGACGTCCGAGCTGCAGAAGAGACACACGTGCACAGACCTGGGTGAACTGCGCAGCTACCTTGGCTTGCAGATCACCCGGGACAGAGCACAGCGCACCATTACCCTGACTCAGTCACACATGGTGCAGCAGGTCCTTCAGCGCTTCGACTTCACATACTCCTCGCCTCAGGCCACTCCTCTGTCTACTCGCCACTCGCTCTCAGCTCTGCCTTTGGATGAGTCCGTAGAGCCGAGTGGCCCGTACCCAGAGCTTGTTGGCTGCCTCATGTACCTGATGACCTGCACACGACCTGACCTAGCATACCCTCTTAGCATCTTGGCATGCTATGTGGCTCCTGGGAGACACCGACCAGAGCACATGGCTGCAGCGAAGAGGGTGTTGCGCTACTTGTGCAGTACGTCGGGCATGGGGCTAGTGCTTGGAGGGCGACGTTCAGTGGTCCTCACAGGTCACGCAGACGCTTCTTGGGCTGACGACCAGGCTACGCAGCGGTCGTCACAGGGTTACACCTTCAGCCTTGGTTCCGGCTCTGTCTCGTGGCGGTCTACCCGCTCGTCTTCTGTTCTCGGCTCCAGCTGTGAGGCTGAGATCTACGCAGGGGCCATGGCTGCACAGGAGTTACGCTGGCTCACCTACCTGCTGACTGACCTAGGAGAGCCGCCTCGTTCTCCTCCAGTTCTGTACGTAGACAACAAGGCCATGCTGGCCTTGTGTCGAGAGCACAGACTGGAGCACAGAACGAAGCACATTGCTCTTCGCTACTTCCTTGCTCGTGAGCTGCAGCAGCGCAGTCAGCTGCGCCTTGCTTACGTGGCCTCTGAGGCCAACACTGCTGATATCTTTACCAAGGCACTTCCGCCTTGTGATCATCAGCGCTTTTGTACTTTGCTAGGTGTTGTACCTACTTGTGAGAAGAAACAAGGAATGGATGCACTATGAATGAATTGGGTACAAGTACTAACCCTAATTGGGTTGTACCCCTTATGGGCTACCCCACTATAGCCTACACAATATGCATGAGCTATAATGTTCTGACACACCCCCATAGGCAAAGTGGGGGAGAACAAGGGGTCACAAGACCAGTCAAGTAAAGCAAAGCAAAGCAAGCTCAGGGTGGATCACAAAGTCACCACACATTCCGAGCACAAGTTCAAGGCCACAAGGCCAGTTCACATGCAGGAGTACATATATATAAAAAGGCTAGACAAGCAAGAGCAGGTATATATATATGTAACAGTACAAGCACGGTCAAGAGGTGAGCAAGTGAGGCAAGGTAGGCACAAGGCCCAGCTGAGTACAGAAGCGCTGATGGTCACAAGGCGCAAGCGCCTTGGTGAAGATATCAGCAGTGTTGGCCTCAGAGGCCACGTACGCAAGACGCAGCTGACCACGCTGCTGCAGCTCACGAGCAAGAAAGTAGCGGAGAGCAATGTGCTTCGTTCTGTGCTCCAGTCGCTGCTCCCGACACAAGGCCAGCATGGCCTTGTTGTCTACATACAGCACTGGAGGAGAACGAGGCGGCTCTCCGAGGTCAGTCAGCAGGTAGGTGAGCCAGCGAAGCTCCTGTGCAGCCATGGCTCCTGCGTAGATCTCAGCCTCACAACTGGAGCCGAGAACAGAAGACGAGCGAGTAGCCCGCCACGAAACAGAGCCGGAACCAAGGCTGAAGGTGTAACCCTGTGACGACCGCTGCGTAGCCTGGTCGTCAGCCCAAGAAGCGTCTGCGTGCCCAGTAAGGACCACTGGACTCTGCCCTCCAAGCACAAGCCCCATGCCCGACGTACTGCACAAGTAGCGCAACACCCTCTTCGCTGCAGCCATGTGCTCCGGTCTGTGTCTCCCAGGAGCAACATAGCGTGCGAGAATGCTAAGAGGGTATGCAAGGTCAGGTCGTGTGCAGGTCATCAAGTACATGAGGCAGCCAACAAGCTCTGGGTACGGGCCACTCGACTCTACGGACTCATCCGAAGGCAGAGCTGAGAGCGAGTGGCGAGTAGGCAGAGGAGTGGCCTGAGGCGAGGAGTACGTGAAGCCGAAGCGCTGAAGGACCTGCTGCACCATGTGTGACTGAGTCAGGGTAATGGTGCGGCGTGCTCTGTCCCGAGTGATCTGCAAGCCAAGGTAGCTGCGCAGTTCACCCAGGTCAGTGCACGTGTGTCTCTTCTGCAGCTCGGACTTCACGTGGGCGAGTCCAGCAGTGTCAGCTGTGGCAAATACCAAGTCGTCGACGTACACGAGGATGTAGAACGGCGGCAAAGAAGTGTCGGTGCGCAGAAACAGCGACGGGTCGGCAGTAGAGGGAGCAAACCCAAGAGCCGCAAGTGTAGTCCTCAGTGTGTCGTGCCACTCACGCGGTGCCTGGCGAAGACCGTAGACTGGCCGCCGTAGGCTCCACTGGGTGCCAGGAAGAAAATACCCAGTGAAACCAGGTGGGCGACCCAGCCAGATCTCCTCGTGCAGGCTGCCCTGCAAGAAAGCAGTGCTGAAGTCAAGAGAGTGTAGCTCGTAGTCACGGTGAGCAGCTACGTGCAGCAGTACCCGAAGAGTGGTCATCTTCGGGGTGGGAGAGAAGGTATGAAAGTAGTCAACTCCCTGCCGCTGACTGAAGCCTCGAGCCACGTAACGCGCCTTGAAGACAGGCGGAGAACCCGGCGGCCGCTTCACCCTGAAAATCCACATGCCACTGACGATGTTCGCCCCAGGAGGGGGAACAGCATCAACGTAGGTGCCTGTGGACTTCCAGGAAGCCATCTCTGCGTCCATAGCTGCCTGCCACTGAGAGGAGTAGGGACCCTCTATCGCCTCCGCGTAAGAGCGCGGAGTCGGGATGTCAAGTGCATCCGGGTCTCCCTCAGGGGTAAGCAGTACGGACACGAGATGAGGTGAAGCAGCGGCCAAGCACTGGAACTCCTCCTGCCTGTCCTCAAGGACGTCCGTGCCAAGGGCACACTCACCCCCGACGGACGGAGGACAGACAGACTCAGACTCAGCAACAAGACTGGCGACGTAGTCTAGGCGACAGCGAGCAGCAAAGTCGACGAGCTCAGCAACTAGGGCAGACGCAGCAGTGGACTCAAAGGAAGGGTCAGTGACAACAGTAGCAAGGAGACGCGTGACAGTAGGACTGGCAGCACGAAGAGAGTCCGACTCCGGGTCGGCAAGAGCAGGAAGAGAAGACTCAGGAGGAGAAGGCAAAGGGGCACGCAGAGGAGCAGTGGACGGACGCAGAGACATCCGGTGCGTGCCAGGGACAGGAGGAGGTCGCTGACGCGAACCACGACCACTAGTGCGAGCAGCACGGACAGGCGACGCAGGGCGAGACGCAGGCTCACGACGCTCAGCAAGACCTCCAGTAGGACCAGTGTAGGGAGACGGAGCAGGCAGTGGGGAGGTCGGCTGTAACTGTAACTGCGACGGGACAGGCTGTGGACACTCTAAGGGAGGAGGAGGACCAGTAGAAGACGGGAGACCAAGAACCTGCTGAAGGAGCGGAACGAAGTACGGCCGAGGTCGCGCGGCGACTCCAGACACAGTAGGGACAGCACCAGCACCCCCTGTGGCAGCACCAGCACCAGTAGCAGCTCCAGCTCCAGTACCCCCAGCAGCACCAGCAGTACCCCCAGCAGGACCGCCTCCAGGACCGACAGCAGTAGCCTCCGCGCCAACACCCGCAGCAGCTCCAGCTCCAGAAGTACCTGCAGGTCCAGCAGCTCCAGTACGCCCAGTACGAGCACCTCCGGGACCCGTGGCACCAGCTCCCTCAGCAGCAACAGAAACTCCAGTACCCGCAGCTCCTCCAGCTCCAGCAGCTCGCCTCCAGCGCCAGGCAAACCACTCACGCAGCTCCTGTGGAGAGAGTGGCTCCCGGCGAGAAGAAGCACCCGGAGAACCGCCAGGCACAGCACCAGCAGGCCCAGCTCCCTCAGACTCTGCGCCCCCAGGCTCAGCACCTCCAGACTCAGCACCCCCAGGCGTAGCACCCCCAGGCTCAGCACCCCCAGACTCAGCACCCCCAGTCGTAGTACCCTCAGGCTCAGCACCCCCAGGCGTAGCACCCACACGCTCAGCACCCTCAGCAACACCAGAGTCACCAGCGACCTCGACAGGCTCAACAGCGTCTACCTGGGACACACCTGAAGGGGCAGGACCCTGAGGGGGGAGGGGGTCTACCGGGGGGGGACCTGGTACCAGGAAGAGCGGTGGCGGGGGGAGGGACGGAGTGCGGTAGGGGAAGAGGCGGTAGTAGGGGACCGACTCATCGAACGTGACGTCCTGGGAGGACAGAACACGGCGAGAGGTGGGGTGGTAGAACTGCCACCCTGGGGCGTCAGGGGGGAAACCCAGGAAGACGCAAGGAGCAGCACGAGGGGACAGCTTGTCCGCAGACAAGTCGCGGACAAACGCCCGAGATCCCCAGACACGGAACGCAGACGCATCGCCAACCTTCCCCGTCCACAGCAAGGCTGGGGAGGTCTCCGGCATGGAGACCCTGGGCTGAAGGTTGATCTGATGCGCCGCGTACCGAACCGCAAACGGCCACAGAAAATGGGGGGCAGCCGCATGCATCATGGATGTACGGGCGACGTCCATGACCATGCCAATGCGGCGCTCAGCAATCCCATTTTGCTGTGGAGAGTCCGGAAGCGTGAAGGTCTGGCGGATGCCTCGTGTACGACAGTAGGCTCGCAGAAGGCCAGAGGAGAACTCTCCGCCTCTGTCAGAGTGCAGACGCAGAACAGGAAAGTCCGAGCCGAAGCTCCGCCTGAGCTGGAGACGAGCTGCGCGGATCCAGTCGATCAACACCTCAGTGACATCACCCTTGCTGCGCAAGGGGAAGACTGTGGTGTAACGCGAGTAGTCGTCAACCACCAGCAGGAAGTAGCGCTCGTGACCCTGTCCACGGACGCGGGCCGGGCCCCACACGTCCATGTGAAGCGTCTGCAGCGGGGCCTCTGTCGGAGGAAACTGGGAGGAGTGAGGGGTAGCCCGCTGCCGTCCCTCGACACAGGGGACGCAGGTAGGGCCAGGCCCCGGAGGAAGCGGAGGGAGGGACCGGGGAAGACCAGAGACAAGGACACGGGAGGCCATGCTCCGGAGACGAAGCAGGGAGGGGTGACCAAGGCGGTGGTGCCAGAGGAGAGTCTCGTGAGACAGGAGGCGACACGAGCAGGGGGCAGACTCAGGACCAGACCTGGACGCTGCAGCAAACACCTGACCCGACGCAGCTACCTGACCAGACGCAGGGACCGGGGGGAGACGCAATGGTCAGTGTGTACAGGCTCGACCCCGGCCGACGTGTAAACGTGGCCAGGTGTCGGCCTGTCCGAGCGTCCGTGCAGTGGGTCACCCGCTGACTCGCAGGAGTGAACTGGTGAACCCCCGCATCCTGTAGGTCAGCACCACTCACCAAGTTCGTAGAGAACGAGGGGAGGTAAAGACCAGACAAGGTGCCAGAGGGGGCCGCCGGACACGGGAGGACAGTGGAGAAGTGAGCAAGGACAGGACCCCCAGAGGGGTCTGCCAGAGAGACCGCAACTGGCCGGCCAAGCGGCGTGAGTGTGGTGCGGTCTCGAAAGAAGGAGCGAGAAGCCCCGAGTCAAGGGTAAAGGTGTGGGAGGCCGAAGCCGACGCAGAACCTGAGAGAGCAGACTCACCAGTACCTGAGGGAGCAGACGCACCTAGAGCAGCAGCCTCGCTAGCACCTAGAGCAGCAGCCTCACCAGTACCTAGAGCAGCAGTCTCAATGCCCGGGTCGGGCGGAAAACACCGGTAACAGTCACCCTCATCACTAATAGTCACAGTGTACATGGCAGCAAGAATAGCATCAAAGTCAAGGTCAAAGACAGCGACACCCGCCCTAGACAGCTCACCCCAGCGGGGGATCTCAGTGGCCTCAGGGAACTGGTGACGCCAAGCGTCCGTCAGGCGGCCAAAGCAACATGCGCTGGGTGGAGTGCGCACCCCCACACTGCTCACCCCGCGCGGTCGCCGGTGCGCAGGACGTAGGTGCACGGACCAGTACTCCCACCCCCTCTGGCGTGCAGTGTACCACTCACGGAGCTGCTGAGGGGAGGGGACGTCACGAGTGCGCTGCTGCTGCTGCTGCTGCTGCTGCTGCTGCTGCTGCTGCTGCTGCTGGCGCTGGACCACCACCGGAGCTGACCCTCTGCGCAGCGCCACCCCCGACCAGCTCCACCTCCTCCGCCGCCTCCTCCTCCACCACCGCCACCTCCGCTCCCTCCGCCACCGCCGCTGCCGCCTGCGCCTCCACTGCCGCCACCTACACCTCCACCCCCGCCACCACCCCCACCGCCACCCCCACCTCCTCCACCGCCTCCACCGCCGCCTCCACCGCCCCCCCCCGCATCGCTCCTCCAGCGCCCCTGCCCCCCTTGCCCCTGCCAGGGCGGCGTCTCCCGCTAGGGGTAGACGCTGCCCCAACCGACTCCAAACCAGCGAGGTCGGCCGCAGCAGCAGAGGCAACAGAGGGCAAAAGAGGGGAGGGGGAACACCCCTCAAAGATGGGGGTGCGAGGGTCACCACGAGAGGCTCCTACAGCGACTATGCTCTTTTCCTGCTGCTAGGAGGGCCTTCTCGAGGAGGTCAACGGTGAGAGTGGTGGGACAAACCGAGAGGAAGTGGTCCCTGACTACGCGAAGGGAGTCAGGGAGACGGTGTGACTATGTAGTAGAGGGTGATGTACATGGGGGGGGGGTTCTTGGCGCAGAACTCAGCAGGAAGCGCAGCGCGGTAGCGAGTGTCACTAGTGCGGAGGTGCGTAATGAGGTCAGCGACTGTGGGGAAGGCAGCAAGGTCAGGGAAGAGGTACGGTAGCATGAGGCGGCTCAGTGCAGCAGTGGCAGGGGAGGGAGTAGCGTGCAACTACACGCATCGTACAAGGTCTGAGCACTCTTGTACTGGCTAAAGTGCGCACGCTCAGAGGTAGGTAGGTGGCGACGCACAGCAAGACGTGCAGCAGCATCGCGCGTGGCCCCACTGTGAGCGAACAGTGGCGTCAGCATCAGCAAGCGGGGGCAGGAGAGGCACCAGAAGTGAGGTCAAAGAGGGAGAGGCCGTCTGCTCTGTCGCACTGTAAGAAAAGCTGCAGGTCATCTATCCAGACGTCAAAGTCAATGGCCCGACCCTCAGCGTCAAAAGCGAGGACACTAGGGGTAGCCATGACAGCAGTAGACTAGCAGTGCAAACAGTAGGGTGAGGGCAGTGCTGTGAGAGAGGCGCTGCTCTTACCGGACAGGGCGGCTCGGGCGGTTCGGCTGCAGGGCGGCTCGGCGACTCGACGGCTGGGCGGCTCGGCTGCTGGGCGGCTCGGCGGCTCGGCTGCTGGGCGGCTCGGCTGCTGGGCGGCTCGGCGGCTGGGCGGCTCGGCTGCTGGGCGCTCGGCAGCTGGGCGGCTCGGCTGCTGGGCGGCTCGGCTGCTTGGCGGCTCGGCTGCTGGGCTCTGCTCGTCGGCTGGGCGGCTCGGTTGCTGGGCGGCTCGGCGGCTCAGCGGCCTGGGCTGCTCGGGTTGCTGGGCGGCTCGGCGGGTGGGCTGCTCGTAGGAGTAGGCGCGGGGCCGTAGGAGCAGGCGCCGGGCCGTATAGGAGCAGGGGCCGGGGGGCCCGCTAGGCCGGCGGATCGGGGCCGCGAGGGCGGCGGATCGGGGGGGGGGCCGCGAGGGCGGCGGATCGGGCCGCGAAGGGGCGGCGGATCGGGGCCGCGAGGGCGGCGAAGCGGGGCCGCAAGGGCGGCGGATCGGGGGCCGCGAGGGCGCGGAGCGGGGCCGGCGGAGGGCGGCGGAGCGGGGCCGCGAGGGCGGCGGATCGGGTGCCGCGAGGGGCGGCGGAGCGGGGCCGCGAGGGCGGCGGATCGGGGGCCGCGAGGGCGGCGGATCGGGGCCGTGAGGGCGGCGGAGTAGGGGCCTGCGGAAGGACGGGCGCGAAGGGGGGGGGGGGGGGGGGGGGGCGCTAGGGCGGCGCGCGAGAGGGGAGCGCGACTCGGGCAGGGGCTGAGTGCGCTCCGGGCAGGAAAAAAAAACGGTGGGCCCTAAGGAACAGTTCCCACGGGGGGAACCTGCTCGATACCATGAGAAGAAACAAGGAATGGATGCACTATGAATGAATTGGTTACAAGTACTAACCCTAATTGGGTTGTACCCCTTATGGGCTTACCCCACTATAGCCTACACAATATGCATGAGCTATAATGTTCTGACAACTTGGCCTCACTTGCTCACCTCTTGACTTTGCTTGTACTGTGATCTATATATACCTGCACTTGCATGCATACTCTTGCTAGGTTGTGATACTGCCCTTGCTTGTTCTTCTTGATGTATAACTCTGCTTGTGAACTGGCCTTGTGGCCTTGTGCTTGTGCTCAGAATGTGTGGTGACGTTGTGATCCACCCTGGGCTTGTCTTGCTTCTCTTGACTGGTCCCCGTGACCCCTTGTTCTCCCCCACTTTGCCTATGGGGGTGTGTCGAACTATATATGCTATAGTCTGTTTAGGCTGTAGTGGGGTAGGTCAATATGGGGTACAACACTTTAGGGTTTCCTACTTGTACTCCTCATGCTGCTCAATGCAATCATTCCTTCCTCAGATTCTCACAGTTTGGGTTCGAACTTTTGTGGGGGCGACACTTGGCAGCCCCACAAGCATGCACGAAAATAGTGAGAGTGCAAGCGAATGTTACGAACATTTCGCTACACTCGCTATTGTTCCTTGTAACACACGATTGTCGGCGTGAAGAAACGAACCCGGCAAAGTCCGAAAATGTGAACGCGGACGTCGCGGAAATTGGACGCGATCCTGAGTCCGGATTTCTGGCGAGTCGCGCGCGGTTCGATGTTACAATTCTGCATGTGTGTTTCAGATATAAATTCCAGAGAGAAAATCAGAGAGTTAAATTCCTTTGACGTATGTTGTACCCATCTTATATGAACAACTATTGCTCTCTCTCATCTCTTGGGCGATTTCAGTGATCTAAGTTGCTACGGAATCCTTGCTCCGAGCCCGTCGGATTGATCCTAGGCTCTGCTTTCTAACTCTGTGGCGGCGCTTAGAGCAGGACGGTTTCTTTCACCAATCACAGGTTCCAGCTCCCTTTTGCTGTCCACACCGAAGTCCCACACAATTTCCACAAGTGTCGGCGCCAAACGAAATTTCGGCAGAGTTTCTCCTTAGCGGAAGTCACATCCAACCTCCACAACTCCACTTAGGCACGCCCACAGGCCATGGTGGGTCTAGGAGGGTCTTCACACTTCAGTATACTCCCCACAAGGTCCTTCATCAGCTCTTGATACCACTTGTTAGAGACTAAGGACGAGGTCTACGAAGATTGTGGGCCTAAATTTATAAAATCGTTGGTCCTCAATTTCCTGGACAGAAACGTCGAGTTCACAAAAAAACGTCGTCGACAAAACGTTAACTGGTCAAAATTTCACCAAACTCAGATATGTTGTAGCCCTAGTCCGTGGCTAAAATTCCCAATTTGAATCGTACGATAAGGTGAAGTATTTCTTGACTTATCAATTTCGGCGCACAGGGGGGTATGCTGCCTTAGATTCTTAACTCAATCACAATTGTCTCACATGTTCCACAATTTCTACACAAGAGAGTTAGAGTAACATTAAACCAGGTGGGAGGGAAAGAGGAGGACGAGAGGGAAGGTCCCCAAGGAGTCCCCAACCAAGGAAACCCCATAAAGCACACCAAACCCCTTACCTATAGGAACCCCACTTGACCTTTGTCCATTTCCAACCTCCACAATCCACCTCACCCAAGTTGGGCCACACTTGCCAACCCAATTTGGTTTCTCCCAACCACTTGGCAGCATCTACAGTGATGGGGACGAATTTCCCAACCCCCAAAAGTCTGTACCCCATATGGAGTCAACCCCACAACTTCCCATAGTCACCACAACCAAATATCAAAAGCATACGAACTTCTAACATTCGTAACTTTCTTGTTCGTGCTCCGATTGGAAGCGATACTTGGTTCGTTGGAAAGCTCTTGAGCAGAGGAGTCACTTCAGATATCTGCTCAAGCCAAATAGCATTCACACACACTCTGAAATTCCAAACCACACCAAACACAAATTATTGCACCACGCTCACACCACGCATGCAACGGCATCAGAACATGTGATGGGAGGCAGACAGACGTGAATGCAAATGATAGCATCACATAACAAAGACTTGTTGCTGAGTGGTTCACGAGTCTGTATTCCGCTATTTGACGTCAGAAACCTACGATTTTCGCACGTGTTAGGATCGGCTCCAACACATCAGGATAAGTGGTGTAAACTAGCCTCAGGTAACATGAACGGGGTAGGTGCATCGGCAGCTATGGCAAGAGATGCACGGGCTTCAAGAATGCACGAGCCGGTGCTGTTTAGGGCTGCGCCTTCCACTATCGAGGAATGGGTCTAGCGCCCTCAAAATGGTGGCTGCGTTAAGAGTGTCACCTCGGTGAGTAAGTACGGCACCCTGCACCTGCATGATGGCATAGGCTATCGTGGGATTCTGCCGTATGAAATAACCTCGCGTATTTCGCCGCCGAGGGTCGAGCACTTCTCGCGACTTAGAACGCGTGGTGCTCATTCCGCTACGATCTAATATAGCCGCTGCTTGTCCCGTATACGCTAGGGTTTGAGTCGAAAACGAGGTGGTCATGGGCGTCTATAAGAGGCACACTAGAAACGCGCGGCAGGAGTGAAAGGTCGCGGTATGGCACGGTTGAGGGAGATTTGTTCTGCGACCATATAATGGGGTTGAACCGCATACAAATCTTTAATGTAACAACTAATTCGTAGTCACCAACAATATTGAACTGTATGCACAATAAGGCAGATGCGCAGTACTGAACACGCGTTCGCCGTAGATATGTGGAGTCTTACGTTGGGGCTGTAAGTGTCAGAACATATATATAGCTTATGCTGTTGTGTAGGCTATAGTGGGGTATCCCATAGGGGGTACAACCCAATTAGGGTTTCCTATATGTACTCACTTCATTCATAGTTCATTCATTCTCGTTCTACTTTTCTCATGGTATCGAGCAGGTTCCCTCGTGGGAACTGTTCCTAGGGCCCACCGTTTTTTTTCCTGCCCGGAGCGCACTCTGCCCCTACCCGGGTCGCGCTCCCCTCTCTTGGCCCCTAGTGGCCCCTTTAGCCGCCCGTCACGGCCCTTAGCCGCCCGCGCGCCGCCCGTCCCGGCCCCTTAGACGCCCGCGCGCGCCCGTCCCGGCCCCTAGACGCCCGCGCGCCGCCCGTTGACCCCGGCCCCTAGACGCCCGCCGGCGCGCCCGTCCCGGCCCTAGACGCCCGCGCGCCGCCAGGTCCCGGCCCCTCGACGCCCGCGCGCCGCCCGTCCCGGCCCCTCGACGCCCGTGAGCCGCCCGTCCCGCCCTAGACGCCCGCGCGCCGCCCGTCCCGGCCCCTAGACGCCCTGCGGCGCCCGTCCCGGCCCCTCGACGCCCACGCGCCGCCCGTCCCGGCCCCTAGACGCCCGCGCGCCACCCGGACCGACCCCTAGACGCCCGCGCGCCGCCCGTCCCGGCCCCTCGACGGCCCGCGCGCCGCCCGTCCCGTCCCCTCGACGCCCGCGCGCCGCCCGTCCCGGCCCCACGCCGCCCTCCTGCGGCACCTCACCGCCCTACCTGCGGCTCGCCCGCCGCCCGAACTGCGGCCTGCCCGCCGCCCAACTTGCGGCCCCTACCGCCCCCCTACCTACGGCCCGACCGCCGCCCTACCTGCGGCCCAACCGCCGCCCTACCTGCGGGAGCCGCCTAGCAGCAGAAACCGCCGGTGAGCCGAGACGCCCTGCCGCGAGCCGACCGGGAGCCGAGCCGCCCCTGCCGCCGAATTCGCCCGGGAGCCGAGCCGCCCTGCCGCCGAACGCCCGGGAGCCGAGCCGCCCTGCCGCCGAGCCGCCCGGGCGC